>CM052282.1:7798-32441 GCA_028455765.1 Lasioglossum oenotherae | reverse complement strand
TAGTCGTTTAGTCGTTTTCCGTTCGAACACCACGTCGCGCCGGCGGCAAAACATTCTCGCCAAGAATGTCCCTTTCCCAGCGCCGTTGCGTGTCGTGTCGGTGCTGAGCGGTGTCGGTCTAGTGTGCGCACCTCCATTTAAACTACATAGAAGAAAGTCAAGTGTCTGCGCTGTCAGGTATAGTATGCGCACTTTTTCCCGTCCCGATACGTAGCCGCTCTAGCCCGGCTACGCGCCGCGTCGGTACGGCCTAGTGAGCGCGTCCCCATTGAAATACACAGAAGAAACCCAAAACGGTCTACCTGCGCGGTGCAGGTACGCGCCGTGTCGGTATAGTGTGCAACGACCTTTATTAGTGTAGTTTTCGCCGGACCGAGAATCTCCGCCGTCGCCGTCGTCGCGCCAGAGTCCGCCGCCGCCAGAAACTCGTCCAGGCATAGGGAATTATTATTAAATAAACCGTAATTTTGACCAGACTTCGCACGACCTTCATTACTTCCCTCCTAACGAACCCTAGTAACTCTCGAGCATCAGGGCATCGCAAGTCGGTTCGTTACAACTTGATGAATTCAGCGCGTAGTGCGCGTCCGAGCGCGGACAAGATAACGCGACGCGGATGTCTTCAAACAATAATATCTCGAAAAGGGACTCGAAGGAGGAAATCATTTTTGTCACATTACATAGAGGAAGGTTCACTGAAAAGATCCTTACTTGTTAAAAACTGGGATCTCCTGGGACTTGAAAGATCGCGCATGTCAAAGATACTCAACGATTATTTTCATTTTGTTCAGTATTTTTTAAAAATATGTTATATATTATAATTGTCAATGAAAAGTATGATTTCTTATCAATAAAGTGTGTACTTTGATGTAGAAAAAAATTCAGGGCAAGAAGTGGATCACAGTTATCAAGACACTTTAAGAATGAACAGCCAAATTATGTAGGGAAAATCGATATTCCTAAACTGTTTAACTTCATGCGTGTATCACAACTAGAACTGCTATTGTATTTGATTAATATTATCATTTTCGTGGTCGGTGGACATTTAGAAATCGATACCAATTGAAAAAATATCAAAATTAGAAAGTTGATTTTTTCGCAAAATGTCGCGTACTTCTTTAAACGAGCCCACTGTGCTGCGCCCGTATGTTTGGTAAACTCGAATGACTGAGAAGGCGTGAACAAAAAGTGTTTAGAACTGAGCGATAGGGAAGAATGTGAGAGACAGAGTGCAAGCGAGATGAGTGCAAGCCAGATGTGTGCAAGCGAGATGAATGCAAGGGGGTGAAAGGTATAAAGCGTGAAAGTTCGGTGGGCGACGCAGAGTTTATCCGAGCGCGTTTAGAGAGTCAATAGCGTAACAGCGAGCGTCTAACTATATATGTATTTAGTGAAATATAGTATTTCAACTATTAAAAAGCATTAATGTGGAAGACCGACCCCATTCCTCAAGAATCCTACATTTAATTGTTGGACGAATATAGTATTATTGTAGTAAATTTCTCGTTACATAGCCGACTATAATAACTATATGTCCAACGTTGGATATTCGTTGGCAAATTGACATAATTTTTCGTCGTAGGCCCTATGTTGGGGATTTGTAGGCAAAACGACTAACCATATCCCAACTGACTCCCAACCGTTGGCCACCGTTGGTCAACCATAAATGGTAATAGGAATCACCCGCATACTCTTATAACATTATTATACTATTTGTTTTAGTACTAAAAACATATTTTCATGCTGTTTAATTAGCCAATAAAAAACCCCTGAAGTTTCGGAAGTGAGTTTTCAATACTTTTTTCAAAAAGAATTCCTAAAATTTTCATTAATTTCAGTCATTTCGTACAGGACCCCTATGCGGACGTGGATTCTTGTTCCCTTAATACAGTAAAAGCGCAATCTAGCTTCCATCGGCTGTTCCGAGCAGGGACAGAGATTGTGTAGGGAAACTATTTTTTTATGACTGCATCGACCGCGCCGACCGCTTCGAAAGTACAAAAGGATGCCGAACGTAGAAAAGGACAGCATGTAAACACGGACCGCGCAGCAGCTCGAGCTTCTTGGTCCCTCGCGGTGATGCCCCCCCCCCCCAGTGGATGAGGTAGGCGAAGGGATAGTAATCGTGGAGTACCTTAGGGAGCTAGATAGCGACTTGACTGTACTGGTCATACAGAAAGTTTCCTAAGTCTACAGATAAAAAGTTCTTTATAACATCTGACTGAATGTAATAGTCGAATTTACTTGTGTCATGGTACCGCTCTTCGGCTCATCATTATACGCTAAAACCCCAGCAGCTAAAGCTTGGTTTATATCCAGTTGGCAAGCACCGAGTATTTCTGTGACATGAATAGCAGGGAAACCTCCGTCTTCGTCACTAGATACAAAATTGTATTCAGTACACGGTAGAAGTTTTCTACAACAGATCAATTCAATGTTTCCCAAAGTGTGCGGGCAATTTAGTTGTTTGGCATTCGAATTAAATAAAAGTCGATATATCCACAAACACCATTTATTTTTTAACTTGTCATACGTGCCAGTCGGACGTCGGGCGAATCACCGACATCGTATCCACTCGTGATAGCACCTTTAGTTGGCCGAACAATGTGACGCGCAATCGGTGGCTACTATGGTCTGGAACAGTGGTCTGCACAGAGAAGACTTTTCAGGCCGTCTCGGCTCGCGCCGCCTCCTTTTACCGGCCGCACGTCTCGCTCCCCGTAACGGCCTTAGTCCTCGAGGCAATTCAGGCGCGTACTTATCCCAGTCCGTATGAACTGCGCGTGGCGCATTAGGGCGACACCCGTATCAATAGGTTTCCACATTACCATGAAGGTACTATTGTCAATACGTTTTTTTCTGTGGTATTCCCTGTAGGCCTATTCCACTATGTTGCATGATAATTTCGGAAACTAACTTTGAACAATAAACACGGGAGAGAGAGAGATAACTTTGAAAAATACTTCTTAATTCCATTGCCAAAATTTTAAACAGTCATTCAGACAAACTTCTTCGTGGACGTTTAGATGTACTCGGAATATCAGATATATCGAACGAAATATTAGATGTCGCGGCTCGCATAGCAGACGGTAGAGAAGCGTAATTCAACCGGGTGCGTTTTCCGATTTAATATTCCGCATGGGCGCGCAGTGGGTAGAGCGCGCGACTGCGGACTCCGTGGTCGCGGGTTCAATTCCGACGCCGGCACCTCTTTGGAAATATTCAATGTGTCATTTACGCTGTGGTGCCCAAGGTGGTTCGGAACCCACCTTATAAAAACTATAGGTCCCGTCGCGAAAAAACCCTGGCAGTTAAGTGCGACGTAAAATAACCATTAAAAAAATATATTCCGCATTTTGGAGAACGAACATTCACACAGATATGTCGATCAGAACATTAAAAAAATTCTAAGCGCGAAATTTTTGAGGAGAGGATATCTCAATTCATCTAATATTTTAAAAAATTCGACACTGTTTTCTTCCCTAGTCCTCAGAGGATTTTGGCAATGGAATTAAGAAGTATTTATCAAAGTTATGTTACTTATGTTACTCTCTCTCTCTCTTCCGTATTTATTGTTCAAAGTTAGTTATCGAAATTATCATGCAACATAGTGGAATAGGCCTACAGGGGATACCACAGAAAAAAACGTATTGACAATAGTACCTTCATGGTAATGTGGAAACCTATTGATACGGGTGTCGCCCTAATGCGCCACGCGCAGTTCATACGGACTGGGATAAGTACGCGCCTGAATTGCCTCGAGGACTAGGGCCGTTACGGGGAGCGAGACGAGCCGAGAACGGCCTGAAAAGTCTCCTCCCTGCAGACCACTGGTCTGGAGAAAAGTTTCCCGCCGAGAGGACATAACCGTCACAACATTTGTTGCTAATGTTTATTGATTAAAGGTAATGAAAACAAACTTCAATTTTCAAATTTCAGAAAAAACTTTTGCTTTTTGGTCGGACATTTTTGTTTATTTTTTCTAGAAACGTTTGTTTTACAAAAAAAATGTAATACGACACGAAAGACGCAGCCTGTCCAAATCTACAGGTTTTGTCTAACATATTTTTCAATGCGGTAAATAATTTAGAACAGTGCTCGGCTTTATTTCAGCGCGGCGGCCGAGAATCGTAGGCTACACCTCCTCAACCCGGCCGCGCGTTTCGCTCCCCGTATCGGCCCTAGTGCTTGGAGCTGCTCAGCAGTGTCGCCAGGTCGCCAGCAATCGAAGGGAATCAAGTAACCCCTCTCTGATGACCAGTCTAGTCTACGGCACGGGCACCGTGGTCTACGGTGTTAGTGGGGGACGTTGGAGTGTGCGTATGGTGCTGGAATGGTTTAGTGGAAGGGGAAAAAGAGGAGAGTAATTGAGGCAACTTTCTGGCTCAACTGGCGACACTGCTGCTCAGGCGCGTACCATTTCATAGGCGCTGTTCGTGGCGCATCAGGACGACACTCATGTCAATAGGTTTCCGCATTACCATTGAGGTACTATTGTAGAATGTGAGCGCGGGGTCGAAGACCCCCAAACTGTATGTTGTGTGTTGCGTGACGTATGAATGTGTGTGTGTATGTGCGAGCGACAACAAACAGTAAGGTTGTCGCTCGGTGTCGCGAAGGAGTTGTCGTCGGCCGTTGCGGAGGCAAAAAACGCCCGCGCCGCGTAACCGACGAGAATTCGAAAAACGAGAGGCAGTCTGATGAAAAGAGTTGTATAGAGCAGTCGAGATAGCGAATCGAATAGAGTACACGAGAAGCGAAAGAACACTGTGTTGTGCGGGTTGCAAATTGTTAACGTCTTTTGTTAATTGTAATAAATCGTCTATTATCGTTCGTGTTGTCAAATTAATTTGTCTCGTCCGAAGTCAACGAAACTACATTCTCGTTGACAACCAGATCCTACACTATTGCCAATGCGTTTTTTTTTGTTAGTGGTATCCCCTGTAGGCCTACTCCACTTATTATGAATTTATTTTAGTAATTAATTTTCCACAGCTGTTGTCCGAAATTATCGTACGTCATAGTGGAGTAGGCCTACAGGGGATACCAGTAGTAAAATAAACGCATTGACAATGCGTAATGTGGAAACCTATTGACACGAGTGTCATCCTGATGTACCACGAATAGCGCCTGTGAAATAGTACGCATCTGAGCAGCTCCGACACTGGATATATATATATATATATATATATATATATATATATATATATATACTATGGATGCGGTATTGCCATAAGCCAGCTGCACAGCCTTTTGTCCCGAATTGATCGTAGAATACAATGCCAGCGCCGCCAAGGAGTGCCCGGTGTACTGTATCCCCCGTACTCCTCTTCATCTCCGTGATCCTCTGTACTTTGCCATGTGTTTACCTCCCTTTAGGTGGCGGTGTTTTCAATCGAGACGATTGGACGAATTCGAACACCATGGTGTCGATGGCGTTCAATCAACTCTGTGGGGTCGGTGTTACCACTCCGCATCTGTGGCGTCGAAACTACCGCGCCTGCGCACGACGAAGCTCGAGAAGATCGACCATGCGCTTGTTGATTCGATCGGTCTTCTTCCTCGTGCGCTCGAACAGTGTGTAACCGAACTATTGTTAACCTCTCTTTTATATACGATCGTATTAAAGTATGTAATAGGGTGAAAGACCAATTGTAAAATGCGAAAAGCCGAACGGCACTGCTGGAGAATCACAGGAGCGGCGAACGATCTCGAATTGTAAAGAATCACGGGTGAGCGTAGACAATCCGATCAGCGTCGGCAGGGCACGATAAAGTGGCCGTGTCAACTCTGCTGTTTGTCCAGACACAGCCGTTATCTGGATAATTCGATCTTTCAGCCTTTATCAATTAAATGTAAACAAGATCGAAAATTCGATCGGTGCTGCCGGTAATCACGGGAGCGGCGATCGAAACCGATTTATTAGATCTCCCACAACTGTTCGTGGAAACTCGTACTCAGAGCTGGCAGGGCACGGGAACGTGGCCGTGGCAGCTCTGCACCAGCCCACTCACACCAGAGGGATCGAATACTTTGAGAGTAGAGGAATTATTAGTTAACAATTCAAACACCGGATTGGTTACGAGACCCGATGTTAATTTGACGAAAGGTTCGTGCCTCCAGGCACTGGATGATGGAAAGGTTGAGACAAATATGAATAATTGTTGAGAGGTGATATCTGGTAAAATTGAGATATATTCTGTTCAATTTGTATGGATGCGAACACACAGTATCACTACTGTTCTGTGATTTACAAGAGTATCAATAAGCAAAGATAGCTTCTGTATATGACACGACCACAATACGGTCGAGAGACACGCGACGACCATAGACCGTAAACAAAGTATTCCCCGCTAGGAACGCGTATAAGAAATTCGTACGGTTCACGCGATCGCGGTTCTCATTCGCCCGGAGTAAGATTTAACGATCGACGGCCGCTCAGCACGGGTCGATTTAATTCTTATAGCAGTCCTTTCCTTTTCTTTTTTATTTAATACAATAAATTAGGTTAAATTACTCTGGGCAAAAGTAGTCGACACCGATCGGTGCTGCCGGGATATCACGGGAGCGGCGATCGGTCTCTACTTGCCCCGGAATTCACCTTGTTGTATGGCGCGGTACAGGAGACTGGGCAGGGCTCAGATTCGCGGCCGTGGCGACTCCTCACCGACCAAACAACTTCGTGCTCTTAGCAGGACACACAGGAATAAACCTAGTTCGAAATCAGGCTAGTAACACTCAGGTAAATGATCGGTCTTGCCGGATAATTCCGGGAAGGGCAATCGGCTCCTGCACACTAGGCGATAACACAACTTGGTGGGAAAAATTACGGATATCTAGGCAGAGCACGCAAGCGTGGTCATGGCGATATGCGAATTTTTCCTGCTGTCCGTTCTGAACAGAAAACACTGTGTATCTCGCGAAATCACGATATACACAGTAATGAGAATAAGGATAGAATGAATCGCTGCTATAAGAAATGATCGCGGTAATGACGAACCCGTGTTACCGCTTTTCGGCGAATGAGATGTTTACAACCTCGCGTACCGACGTGAGAGAACGTCTCTATACGAAGAATCGCCTTCGCTATATTCTTCGGAAAGCGCTGCTTGGACCGCCCGTCGGACGGGCGACAAGCAATGCAACAAAATGTCAATTAAATCTTTATGACCTTCGTTGCTGATATGCAACTCACAAAAGTGATTAGTTTCACTGCAAGAATTGAATATAATCCAATAATTCGCCTCTTCGACGCAATTTAAACAATAAATTAAATGGAGCTTCAATGCTCAAATAAACATATCGTAGAACGAGACTTTACTCGATGTGTAGCAATTTATATTAATAATTCGCAATGCGACAAGAAATGCCCTTTTGCCGGGCTATGAACACATGTAAATAACTTGCCTTATTGGCGATTCTCAAGTGATATTCTCAACGAATAGGTTTCGTGATTGGACAAATAACTATTCGCAAATATTACTGCAATTATTACACAATTCGCGACTAGAAATGCCCTTTAGCTGGGCTAGTAACAAAATAGAAAATTATAGGCCCTTTGGCAATTCGTAAATGACAAGTTTAACTCTTTTCGATTCTCAATTTCACGCGGAACGCAAATTGACTCATACGTGCTTACTGGATCGAGTCCAGACGTAGACTGATCCATCTGCTGCTCGCATCGACCTCCTTCGATCGCTTTCAAGAGGGGATCGATGCGCGCGCATCTTGTTCTCTATATAGATCACCTATGACGTCACGGCCGCCGTAGTGGATATCGATAACGTTTCATCTAATACGAAGGCGTGTAACCAGAACAGTTACAAGTTTAGACGTGTTTTCTGACGATTTATTCAGCTCGTTTGATCCACCATTCTGGTGGCTCTCAATCAATATTACGTTATCGTAGTTGTACGGTAGTACTTAGCATATCCGTGTACATCGCGTGTATTGTAACAGCGTTAATAAATGTTATATTTATATTCATCTGTCAATCAGGAGTGTACCTAATTCATTCAACGTGTTGAGAAATGGGGCTCACCACGTGTTGATCATTCTGACCAAAGACTACACAGTATATGTATCAACTGATACATGCAAATACTATACACCCCATAACTCGATTGAAACAAAGAGGAAATGAGAGTGCTCACGCCCGGGGTTTGGCAGTGCCACTTTTGTCTCCACATCATGTTTAGCCTGGAACAGCTCCTACATCATATTTAGCATGGTACAGAAACTACACCATCTTGTTAGCAGGAAACAGAACCCATTTTACTGTTATTAAATCTGTGGCATGGATCAGAAATAGCTTCAACCACCGATCAGATACTATTATTTAATAGTTAATCTCATTTAATAGTACCTAGTCGGTGGTTGAAGCTAGTTCTGATCCATGCCACAGATTTAATTACAGTAAAGTGGGTTTTGTTTCCTGCTAAAGATGGTGTAGTTTCTGTTCCATGCTAAAGATGATGTAGGAGCTGTACCAGGCTAAACATGATGTGGAGACAAAAGTGGCACGGCCAAATCCCGGGCGTGAGCACTCTCATTACCCCAGACGGTAGAAGGATTTACTCCTATCGACGCCTACACGCCGCCACGACCCAGTGTCGTGGTTATGTTTGATCAGAACAAGGATTGCGAAGGAATCGGAACACAGACTTTTCGGACAACCGTCCAGCTCGGGTAACGAAGCTCGAGAGAGAGAGAGAGAGAGAGAGAGAGAGAGAGAGAGAGAGAGAGAGGGAGAGAGGGAGAGAGGGAGAGAGAGAGAGAGAGAGGGAGAGAGAGAGAGGGAGCGAGAGAGAGAGCGACAGAGAGAGAGCGAGATAGAGAGAGCGAGAGAGAGCGAGAGAGAGAGCGAGAGAGAGCGAGAGAGAGAGCGAGAGAGAGAAAGAGAGAGAGCGAGAGAGAGAGCGAGAGAGAGAGCGAGAGAGAGAGCGAGAGAGAGCGAGAGAGAGAGAGCGGGAGCTCGGCGTTGCCAGCGGCTTCCACTGCTCCCCACTCTACAAACATGGGAGTGGGGGAACATAGCCCCTACATCTGATTGAAAGCAGCGCCACCTAAAGGGACGCGAACACATGGCAAAGTATAGAGGATCTCGGAGGTGAAGAGGAGTACTGGGGATACAGTACACCGGGCATTCCTTGGCGACGCGGGCATCGTATTCTACGTTCAATTCGGGACCTGGCCAGAACTCGAATACCGCATCCATAGTATACAGGGTGAATTCGATAAAGCAGGACACCTAAATATCTCCGTTACTTTTCGTTGTACAAAAAAAACTTCGTAGGGCAAAGTTACACTGTTTGAAGGGCCACATATAACGGTGTAAGGGAAAAAATTTTCAAGGTCATTTTTATGAGATTTCAAGGTTATCGATGTTTTTTTAATGGAATGACATATTTTCGTTAACGTAATGTTGTAGCAGACAAAATAACGAATTCATGCATGCAACACAATATGACCTTCAAATGACCTTCAACCCACAAAAATGGTATAAATAAAATTCAACGTGTAAGATTCATTTGATGTATTTCTGTTACGCGAAATGTTCAAAAACATTCCCCCGAGCTGCTATACATTCAAACAGGAGGACAATTATGATATACCTTCACCTATACGTTCGTACAGAATCGTGTTTATCCACTACTAATTACTCAGAAGACCTTCTTGCTATCAGATTTCCACAGTTTCTAAGATTTCTCGATCAGTTTATCGATGAACGTTTCACAATGCGTTACTCGAAGGAAGATAAGATTGATATGATTTTCATTTATGGAGAAAGTCGACACTGTTTAAGAGAAGCCGTGCAGTTGTACAAGGACCGATTTCCTAATCGTAATTGTCCATCAGTTTCCGTTTACTCCAATTTGTTAAATAAATTCCGTGAAACTTGTAGTGTCGAAAATAGAAAACGTACAAAGGTGAGGACTGTAAGGAATGAAGCAAACACAATTAATGTTCTGGCAGCAGTGAATACAAACCCTCATGCTAGTACGAGGCAAATCGCACGAGGAAGTGGCATTAGTCAAAAATGTGTAGTACAAATACTCCAAGAACACAAATTTCACCCCTTTCACCTATCAATTCATCAAGAACTTCATGGTAGAGACTTTGTAAATCGTGTACACTTTTGCCAGTGGGGATTGAGACAATTGATAAACGATGGAGCATTTTTTAATAATGTATTATTTACCGATGAAGCTTCATTTACACAGGCAAATAAATCACGGGCAAATAAATTTAAAAAAACCTGCATTATTGGTCATCTGAAAATCCGCGGTGGTTACGGACAGCCGACAAACAAAGACCATGGTCCGTCAATGTCTGGTGCGGAATTTTAGATAACCAAATGGGGGCCTCACTTTACTACCGGAACATTAAATGCACAAAAATACATTGCATTTTTACGAGAATCGTTACCAATTCTCCTGGAAAATACACCCTTGAACATTCGTGAAAATATGTGGTATCAACATGACGGATGTCCGGCCCATTCTTCCCGTGTCGTAATACAATTCTTAAATAACAAGTTTCCAAATCGTTGGATTGGACGTAACGGACCCGTATTATGGCCAGCTCGCTCACCAGACCTTACACTCCTTGATTTTTATCTATGGGGAAAACTGAAAGACGATGTTTATAGTGAACCACCAACGACTATAGACGACATGAAAGAAAGAATCGTCCAGGCTTGTGCGTCGATTTCCTCAGAAATGAATTACGCAGCAGTACGTTCTGTAACTTCACGGTTGAATGAATGTATAGCAGCTCAAGGGAATATTTTTGAACATTTGGCGTAACAGAAATACATCAAATGAATCTTACACGTTGAATTTTATTTATACCATTTTTCTGGGTTGAAGGTCATTTGAAGGTCATATTGTGTGGCATGCATGAATTCGTTATTTTGTCAGCTACAACATTACGTTAACGAAAATATATCTCATAAAAATGACCTTGAAATCCAAATCTGCGAATGGTGGATTTCCTTACGTGAATTAGGGTACACGAAAATACAAGAAAACTATTCTGCTACTTACGCGTTTAAGGTGACGTATAATCGAAGAAAATCAAGCATTGTCTTCTTCTGACTTTCCGCGATTCCGTATGCGTCGCTTAAACACTCCATTAGAAATTGTACCCAGTCTCCTTCCTCTTTCACATCGTTTAGTCCTTCGCCTTTGGCAATCAGCCCAACTATTGCAGGCAATGTGGCTAACAATTCCATGCTATCTTCATACGTGTACTTCGGATAAAAGCATTTGATTTTATAAACGAAAGTTTCGTATAAAAATTAAGGGGTTCCCGCGTAACGAAAATCTTTCTCGTTCATCTACAACTTACTTCCCAATACCTGTAACTCGATGTCCGATTTTTCAAAGCTTCTTTCATATGTTTCCCGGCATCGAAGGCAGTGAGAGCCACCGATAGCTTTCCTAGGGGTGTAACTGTTTTTGGAAGAGTTTGAAGAATAGAACCCACAATCCCTCCTCCTGGACCAGACCACCAATATTTTTTCTTTTGGCGTCGCATTGACCAATCGGCGATTAACGAAGCTGTTTGTTCTTCAGTCGGTACGTCACCAGTAAGCAGTAACCAAAACACAGATTCTGCGCTCGGTGATTTCCCTTGGCGTGGTAGCAGACTCACAACTTCCGGTAGTGTCAATCCTCTATACTTGATCTAACAATAAGCGCGTAATATTTATTTAAAAGGATGTTCAGATTTTATTTAGAAGTAGTATTCTTAGTATTTGAACTTGTTACGGATTGGACGGGATAAGAACACTCTTCGATGATGAACGAGCACACTTTATTCCCGTCTTGCGGGTAGTCACAACAAAACTTTATACACGAAATTATGTACAGATCTTTAGCCAAATTGTACGTATAACTAGTGAGAAATAAAGAAATGAACGAAGTGAATGATGTGTTGTATAGAATTATTCACAGCTGCGAAGCTTAGAATTTGGCGGGATTCGAATCGAACTAGCCGAGAAAACCGGATGCAACGACGCGCGATGTTTTCATACCGATGCTAATTAACGATTGATTTGATCGACCAGCAGCGAGAAGTTCTCTCTCACCGTCGGGACGATGACTTTGCGATTACGAATCGCTATGCCAATAGGTGATCTATTAGCCTAGTCGATAATCGATCCGACGGCGACAGCCTATAGCACGGCGCGCTGCTAATCGATCATCGATTCTCGCGATGTCGCAAGAAGTAGCCAATAACTGGGCTGCGTGGTGGATCGTGCGTCACGATCCTACGATACGCGTGGCCAATCCCAAACAGAACCATATAAATTGAAAATATGCATCTCATTTTACCACTTGAGGGGTCCCGTGAAAGAGAGAGCTATTCTGCTAATCTCCTAATGTATAGTTATTATTACACAATTTATACCTGTATGGCAAAATACTTGCATCTACTATGATTTTGTGTATGAATCATTGCCCTCCCTATCCAGTCAGCCAGACCTGCCGTAGCAGAAATCGAGCCCAGCGTGCCGAGGGCAGGTAACAACAGTGACGCCAGGTCGAGAAAATCGAGGAGAATACAAGTACCTCACTCCGCTGACCAGTACAGTCTACAGCACGGGCACCGTGGTCTACGGCAGTGAAGTGATTGAACACACCGTAACTCGCGCATGCGCGGCCAAGACAGTAGCGTAACTGCAATGACGCAGTAGAGCGGCCAGGGCCCTGATGCCTTGAGGCAGTTATATTGGCGGGAATGTACCGGTGTTATTGGCGGGACGACTGATGGACGAGAGACGTGACGCGGAACGATGTAAGTATGGTTAATATTTTATTATACAATGGCAGTTAATAGTGGAGAAAGACTTTTTAAAAGAGTGTGGGGTGCTCAAGCTACCCGATTTCATCGAAATAGTTACGTTACTGAGGCTGAAATTTCCGCGCATACGCGAGTTACGGTGGGTTCAATCCATGGACATAGGAATAAGGGGACGGAGCATAAAGTCTTACTTTAGGCGAGGGGAGTGAAGCCACTCCCAGGGAGCGGGGAGCACGGTCCCGTGGTACTCTGGTGCCTAACTAGTGATTGGTTCTCGCATATATGCGCGAAATTTGAAGATGAGACTTTTAGTTTATTAACAATTATAAATTACGATAGAATATTTTCAATAAAATAAAGAAACAAAGTGTTTTATTTATAAATGCATATTAAAATTAAACGGTCAAAAGTTAGAATCTATGGATATGAAAAATCTTATCTGTTTGGTATATAATTTTACAAATACATAAAACATTGTTATTTAGAAATAGGAATAACTAGGATGTTATCTTTTACTTTTCTGCACTTAAGAAACTTTAACGAATGTGCAACAGTATATAACTGATCAGTGATCACTATATAAGTAAATATCGGTTAGTTTTATAATGAAATATCAAAAATGTCATAAAATGCTAATCTAATTACTTAAATATTAAATTGTACAATTGTTAATATCTATTGCATAAAAGGGATTAGGATGTATTATTAATAATTTTCGTAACAAAATTGGGTTTTGTCAATTTTATTATTTAATATATTACATTATGTCTATAATGTAATGTCAAAGCGAATGTTCTTACTAAACTGTTTGTTGACACTTATACCCCTATTCTTCCATAGCTGTCTTTCAAAGTCTTTCAAAATTTCTTTTCACATCCTTTAGTAAACTAATTGCTCTAGCTTCCCAAAAAAGTTCAAATCGTATAGTACAATATTTAAAAAGTTATCGTCTTCTTTAGAGCGGTCTTAAACTTTTGTCCGCTACTATATATCTTCTAATATTTGCAATTCTTCAGTCGCTAACATATGCTTGTCCCTCAATGAGTCCAGGATTCCCTTCAAAGAGTAAATTTTTTATTTCTTTCGTCGAAGGCTTTGCTGCAGATCTTTTATCTTTCTTATATAAAATTTCTCGTGTCTTGCAGTTGTTTTTGATGGTATTCTTTATCCAAAGAGTTTTCCTCTTTCTTCCGTGTCATACTTGTAGACTGATCCACAACTAAAAAGCATTAAAAATATAATGCATAAGAAATATTAATTTTGTAGAAAATTATTAGATATATTATATTAAATACAATGAAATATTTCTTACAGCCACTGTATCCAAGGATGGGAGATGTTGCTCTATCTATCTACTTTAGATGTATCCGATGCAGAAGTTGACGGCATAATTATATCATTTTGACTATCCTCAATTGTACGTTCTAAACAAATATACAAAAGATACTGTATAAAGCAATGCACAATTTGAGCTGTGGATGAGCCGAGCAGAACAGATACACCATCGAAACACATATTATTTCTGACTATTCATTAAGACATACATGAAAATCACAGCACATGTACAGCTCGTTGGCCTGTATAAATCTCCCTTAACACAGAATGTATCCCCCGTTTTATATGGGAATCCAATGTATTTCCTAATCCTGATAATAGTAACATTATTTCATACCTATATGTGGTAGAGCATTTGGTGCAAGTATCCTTCTACCATGTACAATCTTGAAGTCATTTTCCGTAAAATGTGCGGAACAGATTCTTGCTCCATTTGGAATCAACTCTACATTTAGCTGTATTATATCTGCCCAAATCGATTTTAGCTTTTCATCCTTTGGAAACCTATTACAAAATTAATTCAGTGTGTAGCTTTATATGATTTGTCTCATTTTAATAATACAATATAATTTTTATGTACACAAATAGAATATTTTTCTTACCGATGATATGAGAAGTTATTAATATTGTTTACTTGTCTTTCTCCCAAAATCGGACGATGTCTCGTACGATTTTTACAATACACAGCGGCATTGTCTAATTTTTAAAACTTATAATTCACTTCATGCTATCACGCGTCCGCGTCTGTCCGCGTCAGTGAGCGTCAGTCGGTGTCAGACAGTACAGCAGTACAGTGTCAGATCCAATCAGATCAGCCAAATGTCTTCTAAAATTACGAATGCGCTTGCGCGATCACAACCAATCACTAGTTGGGCACCAGAGTACCACGTGACCGTCGTTCCCCGCACCCCAAAACTGGCTTCCCCCCGCAGCAATATGCTCCGTCCCCTTATTCCTATGTCCATGGTTCAATCACTTCACTGGTCTACGGTCGTAGACCGCTACAGTAAATGCTCGTTCGTTGCGACGAATGTACTATGCGCTCGTTGCGACGTGCCTACCCACTCCACTGCCTGTCAACGCCGAGTCGGCCGAGTCGCTCCGCAGGACGGCGACGACTGTCCGCGTCTCTTCCTTTCGCATACACTCTTCTTCGTTGCGTTCGAAACTTTCATCGTCGATTAAACCACTAAATATTGGCCAAATGATATCGTGTTTAGTATCATTTTAATCAGAAAAATGCCGGAAATGAGTTAGTGAAAGTCCCATAAAAGCCTAATGGAAAATGAACAATTCCATCACTACCATTACATACATTGTAAGAACTCGCGGGCCTTCAAATTGTGCCGGCGACGGCGACACGCTTCGGTCACGCGATCCGAATGTCACTCTGTCCTTCTCTACGTTCGGCTCTCTATTGAAGTCTCGCTCGGCGCGGTCGGCGTGTGTCTAGACGCAGTCATAAATCAAAAAAGGCTTCCCTATTCGCTCGTTGCTACCTCAATCCCCAGGCATCGTCGCAACGAACGAGAAATTACTGTATTAGACTAGGCCACTGGTGGCGCAACCGAGGTTGCGCCACCAGTGGTTCAGCACGTCGTGGGGCATTGAAACAAATGTAACCTATTAGACCAGCACTCGGAATTTTTTCATCGCGGCGGCCGAGAATCGAAGACTACGCCGACCGCGCGTCTCGCTCCCCGTACCGGCCCTAGTGCTCTGAGCTGCTCAGGCGCGTACCATTTCATAGGCGCTATTCGTGGCGCATCAGAACGGCACTCGTGTCATTAGGTTTCCGCATTACCATTGAGGTACTATTTCCAGTACGTTTCTTTTTGTTAGTGGTATCCCCTGTTTGCCTACTAAATTTTTAATTTTTAAATTTATCTTATGAATTTATTTTTCTAATTAATTTTCTACAGCTGTTGTCCGAAACTATCGTGCGACATAGTGGAGTAGGCCTACAGGAGATACCACTAACAAAAAAAACGCATTGGCAATGTGGAATGTGGAAACCTATTGACACGAGTGTCATCATGATGCACCACGAATGGCGCCTATGAAATGGTACGCGCCTGAGCAGCTCCGAGCACTAGGGCCGGTACGGGGAGCAAGACGCACGGGAGGCGTAGTCTCCGATTCACGGCCGCCGCGATGAAAAAATTCCGAGCACTGTATTAGACTACAGTAACTGGTAGAGCCACCAAAAATTGTTGCCAATCTGGTGGACGGCATCGGCAACCCGCCGGGCAACATTTGGTGGCGCCACCACTAGCCGGGGCATTGATTTGAATGTAGCCTATTAGACAAAACCACCAAGTTGCGCCACCAGCATCGCGAAAACATGAACAATTGACGAAATTGACGTTCAAATTACCACCTTTATTGAATTAAAGACTCACTTATTCAGCTGTAAATCCATTTGCTTATTACTCCGGTGAAACACAAAACACGGAACACCTTTCACACAATTGCTGAACACGTAGCACACTTTTCTAATTCGTATCGATAGCGAACGAAATTACATGCTCCGACGCGGAAAGAGTTCCATGCTCTTCGCGATTCCGCGCGAATCTGTGCTCTCCCAGCGTACAATGTATTCGATGAAGGCGTCGTTTAAAACAAATGAAATCGTTTCCGAGGAAATATTGATTTTTCGAGAATCATATGGTATTGACTTTTCGAGAATCATATGATTCTCGAAAACATCGATTCTTGACGAACGAGCGATGCCATGGACGAAATATCTCGTGTATCCTTATTACTGATATAACGTGCTATTATCCATCCACAGCATCGTGTCTTCGACATCGCGGAAACGAAATATCTCGTCGGTTGTAGTTCCTGTGTGGCTCTGAAAAGAACTAATCAAAAATTTTATAAAAAAAGTTATGTGTATTTATATAAATTAAATGGAAATTATTTCATACTTTTTAGTGCGCTTTTTCGATGTCGGTTTAATTTTTTAATCAGTCCTTTTCAGAGCCACACAGGAACTACAACCCACGAGATATTTCGTTTCCGCGATGTCGAAGACACGATGCTGTGGATGAATAATAGCACGTTATATCAGTAATAAGGATACACGAGATATTTCGTCCATGGCATCGTTCGTTCGTCAAGAATCGATGTTTTCGAGAATCATATGATTCTCGAAAAGTCAATACCATATGATTCTCGAAAAATCAATATTTCCTTGGAAACGATTTCATTTGTTTTAAACGACGCCTTCATCGAATACATTGTACGCTGGGAGAGCACAGATTCGCGCGGAATCGCGAAGAGCATGGAACTCTTTCCGCGTCGGAGCATGTAATTTCGTTCGCTATCGATACGAATTAGAAAAGTGTGCTACGTGTTCAGCAATTGTGTGAAATTATGTGAAAGGTGTTCCGTGTTTTGTGTTTCACCGGAGTAATAAGCAAATGGATATACGGCTGAATAAGTGAGTTTTTATTTCGATAAATTTCTGCTTCTCTCGTTCGGGTAATGTTGCCGATGATGTGGGTCCTCACCGATTTCGACAACTTTGAAATATGTTATAAATTCGATGTTTTAAATATCTTTTTTCTTTGAAACAAAGCTCATCGAAATCGAATAGGAAATAGTACATCGATCGATTTACAATTACAAGCTGTTACAATAATATCGAAAACTAAAGCCGATCGACAGGAACTGTAAAGGGAAATGTTGTTTAGAATCATGGTTTTGACAACATATCCAAGGCTCATCGAAATCGGATAGGAAATAGTACATCGATCGATTTACAATTACAAGTTTTTACAATAATATCGTAAACTAAAACCGATTGACAGAAACTGTGAAGGGAAATGTTGTCCAGAATCATGGTCTTGACAACATATCCAAAGCTCGTCGAAATCGGAGAGGATTCACATCATCGAAAAAACTCATTCGTTGCGCCATCGCGGCGTGCCACCGACGCGACGCTCAGCTGCCGGCACGCTGCGCTGGGCTGTACGCGGCTAGCTCGCGCTCTCATTGGTCCGTGTTTTTCGTTAATAACTCGTTAACGAAGCCGCGGACTACATTTTCTTAAAGGAAAATGTCGCTTGAAATGATTTCCAGAACCTCCCATTTTCGGCTCCGGAGGGAATTTTAAGACACCCTGTATATGTGGTATATACAGTAATTCTTCGATCGAAGTCCTGGGTCGCCTGTACGATCGAAGTCCAGTGCCTACACAGTGGTGCGAACAGGGAAAAAAATCAATTTTTCGACTGTTAGGTACATAGATTTTTCATTGCAATTTCGTTTACTATATAGTTGGAGTATTTAAACCAATAAAAATTTTTTATAAGTATCACTTATTTCTAGGAATAATATGACATAAAAGTTTGGAAAAAAGAAATCTGCGATTTTGGCCTATAAATGCGTCTACGTTTAAACGCAGCCACAAGAATCTAAAACATTAAAACACTTGAACAATATTATAATTTGATTATGTTTATAATAGATGATTTATTTAACGTAGCTTTAATTAATGTAAGTGTCATTTATTTATCTAAAACACAAATTAAAAAAGAGGTATTTTGAATAGTAGAATTAAAGTTTAATTTGACACAACTTGTCTGCGCCATAAAGCGCCAAGATAAAACTTGTCGCAAATCATCCAACACACTTTAAAGTACATATCCAACCAGGCTTTTGCTGCGAACTGCTGCGAACCTGGCTCTGTGACCAATTTTTTCTAACTATAGTCAGTCGCATGTACCCGTGTACGCCCTTTAAAACGGAATAACTTTTCTAAACTTTTGCCAAACGATCTGATTTTTTGTGATCAATTTGATGCAGTTGTTTACTAAATAACGTGCAAAAAAATTTTTGAAAGAATAGCAATTACGTAAAAAAAGGCAGTTTAAAAATTTTTTTTATTTGTCCCCGTAAAGAAAATTTAAAATATACGTTTAGTAGATCTATGTTAGTTATATATATCTCTCTTTTTTACATATATATATATAGTTGGTTATATATACTGAAAATTTCATCGAAATCGATTAATATACACACGAGGTATAAGTGGTTAAAAGTGGTGAAAATCTTGGTATGTACATACATATACTATATGTATACACAGCTCTTACGGCTCCTGGTTAGTTCCTTCATACGAAAATGCGAATATCTCGAAAACTAAAAGCGACCCCCCGATATTGGAACAGGAAACAGTTGTTCAAAATGTTGATATCTATAACAAATTGATATTTCATCAAAATCGGAGAACAGTAAATCAAGTAAAAAAAAAATTTTTTATGAAAAAATTAATTAATTAATTAATAAATATTTATTTTCTTGCCACATAACCGTTGTACCTGTGGCATGCTTTCCACAAATTTTCAAGCAAATTTGTTGGATAGTTCAGTTTTTATAGATTTTTTTCCGCTTTTTGGTCATTTGGCACCACTGTGCGCCGTAGAGCGGCGATGATTGATCTCGGCTCGGGTATATCGGTGTGAACACCACAACATTGACTCGAATGAATCGAATACTCAAACATTTTAATTTTAATGATCGGTTTTTGGGACTTTTACTAGCTTATTCCTGGCGTTTCTCTGATTAAAATGATACTAAACACGATATAATTTCAACTTTATTTAGTGGTTTAATCGACGATGAAAGTTTCGAACGCAACGAAGAAGAGCGTATGGGACATTCTTTGAACTGTGCCGGCGACGGCGACACGCTTCGGTCACGCGATCCTATTTCATTTTATCCTTCTCTAGGTTCGGCTCGTTATTTGAAGTCTCGGCGCGGTCGAGCGGTAGACGCAGTCATAAAAATATAGCCACTCTATACTATTGAAGTCCGTTCAAAACACGGGTGTTGAGACTTATTGTTAGATCGAAGAATTACTATATATATTGTGACGTTGCAACTTTTGCGACGTCACTTCTCCGTCAACTTCGCGTATATTCGAGTGCGATAAAGGACCGGCCCGCCCTCTAACGGGACACGTAACGGATACAGGATTCGAGAGCGCTCCTCTAAGAGATTCCGATATTATCGAGGACCTCATAATGACATCTGTCGCGCGTGCCGAGAACGGCAAGTTTCAGGGCCGTATATGGGACGCGCAGAAGGAACCACCGATCCTCCGAATTGTCACGGGAATGAAATAGCATCCCGCAGCCAGGAAGCGCTCGACCGAAAAGCGAATGGCCTATTTCGAGAAACTTGGAGCTTGGTGCGAGGACACTCGGCAAACAAACCGGAGGCGTCGCCAGGACAATAGCTCTCTTAAACATCTCGTCAAAGGTGACGCACTGGAGGACCTGACGCCGTCTCGCCCCGTCAAGGGAGAGCTACCCCGGGGTCGGTGCCCTCGCAGCCAAGAAGAGGAAGCCCCTCCGCGGTCAGGAGAGCGAAAGACTCCTTGACCAATTTCGTGATTGTCCGGGGCCCTAGGACGCGAAGAGGGTACGCACCTGTGCCTTAGAGTTTGAGTCGTGGAAACACGCTATAGGCAATTCGGAAAAGCGGTCGAGTGGGGGGAGCCGAGTTCGATCCGCTAGGCAGCCGAAAATCGATGGATCACTGTCGCGCTGGCTATCGTAGACGGAAGACGTGTACGCCGTTGAAATCGCGTCGCGAGCGGACCCAAATTGTATTGCGCCGGAGAAAACGTGTGCCCGTTAGCGGATATCGTGGTGCTTACGACGTCGTCCAACGAAGTCGGACTGAGCCACTGCTCTATCGTGAGCCGCCCTCTGAAATTTTCCGAGTAGCCGAAAACGATAAACGGTAAGTCGCACCCAGTGATCCTTTCGATATTTCGTTACGCGACGGCTCGACCTTCGTCGCGCGAGTACGAACGCTTCCCGTTCCGTCCTCGATAATTCGCACGCATTCTTTTCGGAATGCTTTGTGATTTTCGTGATTATTTCGTGAGAGTTTTCCTCTTTAAATTACGTGCGAAAGAGTGTCCTAGGAGGAGCCGCGTTCCGTGAGAGTAATCATTTCGGTATCTTCGCGTTTCTCGAATCCTGTGTCTCTCGCGCCGTATAGCGTATTGTTTCCGTCGGCGTTCGATCGCGTAATCGATAACGTACGCATCGGGGCGAATCACGTGCGGAAGTCATCACGGCAGTCTCGCAGTTCGCCGGTCATAGCTTTCGTTACGAAAGAAACTACGATAATTGTCAGCGCGCTGCGAACTAACATTGATCGCAATTCTGTATGAAGAGCGCGGGCTCTCGGGTCGCGGCCACGTGGCCGCAGATTTTGTATCTTGCCGACTGCTAAAATAAATAGCTCGAGACCATATCGTATTCGAATTATTCGATTCCCTTCGATTACGTCGGCTTCTCCGAGCTCGAGCATTGTTCCGCGTTTCGTGTGGCATCCTCGCGGTGCCTGGCGCCCGAAACTTCCGTTTTTCCGTAGAAAATCGTCGAATCTTCGAGCCTCCTTTGTCTCGGGTGGACCGCGTGTACTCGGCTTGCACGCGGCCTAGTCTCAGCGCCTGCAAGGCCCGAAGTTGACCAGCTTCCGCGAGTCAAACCGCTCGTCGGAAAAAGGCGAACATGACAATATATATATATATATATATATATATATATGTATGTGTGTGTGTGTGTGTGTGTGTGTGTGTGTGTGTGTGTGTGTGTGTGTATAATTTAATATATAATATATTTCATATATGTTGTGACGTCGCAAATTTTGCGACAATCACGGATAATCTCCGATAATCACGGTCATGAGACTGATTTTTTTAAAATTATGATTAAGGCCATTGAAGCCCATAAGCAACTTTACGTGGTTAATATCACAGTTTTCGCAATCTTAATTCTAATACTATGCTAAAAGGTGTAACAGTATGCCTTATATAGGGTGCCTCAACATTTCTTCAACATCCGGAAATGGGAGGTTCCTGAGCTCATTTGAAGCGACATTTTTCTTTACAAAAATTGCGTCCGCGGCTTTGTTAAGGCGAAATTTTCGTTAAAAATTTTAAACGAAAATTTAAAACTGTGTTCATACTATGTCGAAATATCCAAATACATCATAAAAAAAAAATTGAAAAAATTCAGTAGGAAATTAATTACAAGCGAATCTGTAAGCGAATATTAGGAAGATCAAATAGTACATCAGTTCATAACGTAACTTGTTTACGTTGTGTCATGAACAAAAGACGTTTGTAAGAAATAATCTTTTTAGAAAATGATGGCGAAGGGTTGGCTAATTGTAATTCATCTTCAAAAATTTTATAATACTTATATTTCAGCAGATACAAAAAAATGTATAATGAGAAAGTTGTTTCATTTATCACGACGAACATTGCGATTTAGGTTTTTTTAACGTAATTTTTCGTGTAATTTTTAAGATTATCGCAGTGATACTTACACCATGTTTTGGATCACTTTCTGAGGTTTCTCTAACCATAGTCTTCACACCATTCAAGCCCTGGTATATATTCTCCACGGTGATATGACTGACTACAGAGGATCCGTGCTGTTCACGAAAACTCCTTAGTAGATCATAGTGGACGGGTATCTTCTCCCACAATGCCTGTTTTAAATCTGTGCTTGCACTGGGGGCACCTCTTGTTCTGCTCACCTTAATTACATTAAATGTTTAATATTTTACTAATATTTACCTATAACTTCTTAAGTTATAGAATGTACACGTTAAGACGAGTTTCCTAACGCTGAATGGCACCTAATACCGGACATTTAGCTAAAGTTTTCTGTCGATATAAGACGATGTCTCGGGGCGGCTGAGGGTACTTATTCGGCTCGACACATTGTTCTTGTCGGCCGAGAGTTTATGGGTTCCATCAAGATGTCCGACAGACCATAACGTAGTCGGCCCTGCAGTGGTGTCTTTGACGAGGGGCTAAAGATTTTCTTGTTGTGAAAGAAACTCCACCGTCTTATATCGAGAAAAAACTGTATCGTTAACATTTAAAATTTCTCCGAACTGTAATAATCGTTTAAGTTATAGCAACATTCCTGTCGCGTGTGTACGGCTCAGGGGATCAGTTGCAGCTGACAAGTATCCAGTGCACCATACAAATTATAAAGTATTATATAATATTAGGTTTACAAATAAGTTCTCGGCCTGAGAATGAAAACAACTGTACTGAATATTTAAACGAAAAATTTTCCTTTCAAGTCTAGTGTCATATAATACCAACCTAGTAGACTATTTTCTGAATCAACAAATTAACATAACCTTAAAATGTGTACATCGTGAGCATATTGAGCAAAATGGTTTGCAATAACGTTCATATTAGTGTTGCGGTTTAATAAAAAGAAATATATTGAACTTTGTGATTTGCTAAATAAAAAATATATATTGAAAACTGCAATTATTGCACTCAGACCAACAGTTGTGGTTAAATGACAAAATATACATTGAAAACTTGCAATTACTGCACTCAGACAAACACGTGCTAACGCAGACAAAAAAGCACGATCATGCGGGCAAACAGACAACGGCAGAAAGAGGGATTTCACACGAACTGTGCAGACACGCTACGCACGCAATCATACCAATATACAGACGCACTACGCATGCAATCATACCAACATACAGGGTCCATTCCGTTCCACGCATTAGGCGCATGGGTCGCATTCAATGTGATGCGCGCGTTGATATCGTTCCGTCTCGTGATGCGCGCTTGGAAACGGAACGTTTTTCCATGCATTTGATGCGAATGAATCAAATATGGCTGCCTCCATGAGTGACGAAGTGTTATCTGCATTAACCTTATTTTTGTTAAATAAAAACCTTAAATACGAAGAAGAACTGAATAATTGTAGTGATTTTAGTGATACTACCGATATTAGTGATAGTGATAGTGAAGATGAAAATTGTGATACGGAGTTAATTTATTCAATATTAATGGTTGGCGAAACGCGAGGAGAAATGGTTGTAACCGAAAAAATAGAAGATTTTGTCGAGCGAGTTATCCCTGGTTACTCTAAAACAGTATTCAAAGAACATTTTCGGTAAGTAACATACATATTTGTTTTAAAAATAAAAATATTTTGTTAATTGGTTACTAAACTACATCCAACGAGAAAGCAGTACCGTTTCGCGCAGCTTGAATGATCGCGAGACGGTGCAGCGAGCCCGTCAACTCCCACTTCACTACGCACTCCCCACTGTCTCGACTGACAAGGAGAGGGCGCGGTCGACGACTCACCGATTTTCCTGAAACTTGCAGTATTTGAAGTGTAACCGTATTATTGTTAGCCTTCCCTTTTATATTTTATTTTATTCAAATATAAAGTTAAATGAGTACACACTCGTCAGAAAACTCACCGTCGTTGTTCGATACAGCGAGAGGATATCGGCAGGGCACGATAACGTGGCCGTGGCGAATCATCCGCAGATCGAACGTTCCAATGAATTAATTCGTCAAAAGGTGTGCCGAATGCAACTGGGTGAAAGATCGAATATGAAAATGCGAAAAATCGAACGGCACTGCCGGAGAATCACAGGAGCGGCGAACGATCTCGAATTATAAAGAATCACG
>CM052281.1:5320026-5577892 GCA_028455765.1 Lasioglossum oenotherae | reverse complement strand
GCCAGGAATAAACTAGTAAAAGTCCCATAAACTGCTCATTAAAATTAAGAAGTTTGAGAACTCGATTGACTTAAGTCAATGTGTAGTATTCACACCAATATACCCGAGCCGAGATCAATCATCGCCGCTCTACGGCGCGGCGCAACGTTGGCCAGCAATGGAGTGAGTAAGCACTGGACTTTGATAGAACAGGCGACCCAGGACTTCGATGGAAGAATTACTGTGTATATATATATATATATATATATATATATATATATATATACCTAGTCAACCAGGCCTGTCGCAGCAGAAATCGAGCCCAGCGTGCGGAGGCCACACGTGCGGGCATTACACTGGCCGAACGTTTCTCGAAGCACACGATGGCTCAGCAAAGCTAGCGTGGACTCGTATTCTGCCCTCTATTAAAATGGACCGAGTGGCCCGGATTGTGCCGGGACGGTGCCGAGGCAAGAATACGAGCCCCCGCGAGCTTATGTGCCATGGCCCGAATCCAGCATTTTTGCTTATTGGGTATATATATATGGTTGTACACACAGACTTTGTAAATAAATAATAAAAGACCTAATATTTTCTTTTCAATTCTAGACAAAATTTTAAAAAATAAAATTGTCCAGAACATTATTGATTTATTAATTAAGCATCGTACATATTAATCAGACAATTCGATATGTTATATAAAAGTTTTTTTATTCGATTTATGTATTAATTTTTGTGGTAGGTATTGTAAGCACTTATGTATGCATGCATGTATAATGTACTGTGTATACATTAGGATCGTGCTTCAGAGACGAGTAATATTTGTTCCACTGCAACATTAGGCAAATCACAATAATTGCCAAGTTAAAAAACTTTGTTCTGAACTGTAGTTTACATATATTTTGTACAAATTTATTCTACGAATTAAGCTTACTTTTCTGTCTTATTATATATAATATATACGATTTTTTAAAAAAATTGCATATTCTCCTAAATCTTCAATTCTTGAGCATCATTCATTCCCCAGTCGCTTAAATCTTCATCCCAACCATCGTTCTCTTCGCTTACATCTAATTCGTTTAAAGCTTTAATGTCGAACACGCTTTTCGATGTTAACTGTGGTTGTTGTACGTGTAGGACTTGAGTCTTTTTTATTACGGGTTCCATATCCGTGAAGAAATCATACTCTTCTTTGATGGAATTTGTCAATTTTGAATTCTTGATATCGAGTTCTGAAATATCGCATAAAACAATTGATTTCTTTGGAAATTTGGATTCGATCGCTTTAGCTTTGTTTAGGTCAAATACTGGATTTGTGTCAATTATTGGTACTAAATCAACGGCCGATACATCATTCGCATTAGATTCGCTAGTTTGATCACACGATTGGGAAATCTGAGGATGGGCATCTCTAGTAGAAGTTTCTTGAGTTTCCCAATCGGACCATATATATTCTTCTTCTGTAATCGAAGAGATATTCTCTTTTTTATCTTCGCCTCCGTCCGGAGATGGCCTTTCTGGTAAATGAATTATGCTTTGACTTGTGGTGGCTGCAAAATCAACGACATTTACAAAAGATGAAACTGCCTTATTATCTTGCCCGTTGTCTTTTACTTTATTCGGTCGACCGTCCGTAAATAATTTTCCCCTGTTCCCACCAACTACGGTAGCCGCACCGAGAATCGGGACTACGTCTGCCAATGCATTTAACGTTGCGGAAACGAGATGATCGTTTGTATCTTTAATTCCAACAAGCAGTTCTGGAAGTACTTGAGATTTCAGTTCGTCCGCTTGAAACGTATGAACGAACGAATTGAAATGTGATAAAAGTACCAAACGTATCGAAACATCTCTTATACAAAACATCTGCAGCAGTTTCGGTACTAGATACACTTTGAACGTTGATACTACAAACAGATTATCGTCCACGTTATCTTTTCCATCTGTAAACGAAACGGTACTGATTGTTTATGTATTAAACGCAGGATATCTTTAAAAGCGTTTTACCTTTAGGTTTCAAAATGAACGGTAAAAGCTTTTCTTGAGCAGTTGAATCTAACAACACCATTCGTGAAAGTAACAATCGACCCAACTGCTCGGCAACAATATTTTCAGGAAATGTTCTCAATTGCACTATTAAGTTCCTGTAATTCGATTCAATGTTTTAACAAACATTGTATGTAGTTTCAATCGACAAAACGAATTTATTTAACTCATTAAGTTCACCAACCCAAAAAATATTTCTTTCTCTTGACTGCTTTTTAACGGTAACTCCTCTAAAAATGCATGTATCCTCATGAAATCGTGAGTGAAAAATGGGTGTTGAAGCACGCTTGATAATTTGCTTCTCAAACGTGGATCAGAATTCTGTAAATTATCTTTACAGAACTGCTTGAATTCCAGTAGACTCGGAACATCCTCTAAAACAATGCGATCGTTTTATCAGGTCTGTAATCTTTCGCACGCATAAAAATCATTTATTGAACAATATATTTACCTGCATTCTTCAGCTTCAGAATGTCTTCTGCCAAAATGCCGAATGCGTACGCATCGATCGCTGTAAAACTAGTTGACGAGATAGTT
This sequence comes from Lasioglossum oenotherae, assembly GCA_028455765.1. Taxonomy (NCBI): domain Eukaryota; kingdom Metazoa; phylum Arthropoda; class Insecta; order Hymenoptera; family Halictidae; genus Lasioglossum; species Lasioglossum oenotherae. Next base: position 5,575,330 of record CM052281.1, on the reverse strand, counting down.
GTATCTTCGTCAGGCGATACCGCTTTCTCGTATCTATAGCTTCTTATTTTTTTTAAATATGCTGTAGTCAATTCTTTGAATTTACTTAGGCATTCTAAGCCACCAAGTTTCCAACATCCTTCCGATGTAACATAAATAACGCTGCCGCATATGTTGTTATGAGAAGCAGATGCTTTTTCGTGGAGAAATACAAGTGCCCGTAAGATGCTATACAAACCCATGCATATTTGGAGCGTGTTCTGTGTTTCTATGGTTTGAATCAGAGGTCTAACTTGTTCGGTTGTCAGATAAAACTTACTGCCTTTGGACCACGACGAGACATACTTAAGTATACAAGGATGCCTGTATAACATTAAATTCTGAAAAAAATATTCGTTATTGAAGCAGATGTTGTATAAGTAACTGAAACGATACGTTTAAAGAAATATGTGACTTCGGTGACATAACTCGTACACGTACGCACGTATTTTACAATATACGAGGTAATCAATAAACTGACGTTAACCTTTGCAGCTTTCTCCAACGGAGAAGGATTCCCAAAACTTGCACTGTAATGCAAAGACGGTTCGCTGACAAATAAAGATACTATTTGTGTACCATGCTGTTTGATGCGAGCGGTATGGTGCGCCCAAAAATCTGTTATTTCAACAGATTTCTCGTCAATTTCTAGCCCGTTCCGGGCACTTATTTCATTCCCCATTAATTTTTGTTAAACCTCCGAAAGGTAGAACTTTGCTGTTATCAAACGATAAGGAGATAGCATTCAATCGGCTAGAATGATGCAAAGATAGTTTATAAATAAAATTACTAAAAGTTTCTCTGTGTCACAACCATTCCCAACGTGCTATCAATTCACAGAACAGCAAGCATTTCGAATGGGATTTAACTTCGATTAGTTTTGTTGTAATATTACACGTTAGTACATTGATAACACTAGTTCATTAACAGTTGTGTTGACATTATGTGTTTACAGCATATACATACAGTATGTATACTGTCACATACACTACAAACTACCGCGACAACACATACGTATATACATATATATATATATGTATAATGACACCTGTGTACTGTGTATACTGTGCAGTGTCGCCAGAAAGTGCAGAAACCAGCACTCGAGGGGAATACAGGTATCCCCAGGTCGCACTAATGTGGCAGATGTCGGCGAAGTAAACTTTTATTGTACCAAATATACAGTACTCGTCCTTTTTACTAACAATTCGAAATATCGATTTTCGAATGCAGAATTTTATTTTGTGCACATGCAAGGAGAGATAACGAGGGAAACAGCATCCGCCACATCAGTGCGATCGTGCTGTTCTAAACAAAACCCGATTCGGGATCCAGCCGCCAGCATTCTGCCTTCGTTCTGCCCATGTCCAAATACCTGGTCCATCGGGCGGCAGAAAACGCTACAAATGCGCGCGCAGGCGGACGTCCAAAATTGGATTTTTGGTTATTGGGGTCAATATTAAATTATTATACTTACTCGTCTTACCATAATATTCTTTGTTTAGCTGTAATTCGTCGCTGCACTTGTAAGAAACTGTTATTATTAATTCATTATGAAGGACAACGTTGCCAGTAAAAATGTTATTCTCATGACAATGTAGTAATAATGATAACGATTACAAATTACCCGCAGTCAGTCAGGCAGTCTCGAGCACAACCTGGCGAGCAGATAGCGGGCATTATGCTGTCAGACGACGCTCGAAGCTGAGGATGCTCAGAATCTGCTCGATTTTGAACAGCGCAGAAAGCGATACTAATATGCGCGCGCAGATGCCCGTCCAAAAGCGAGCATTTTGTTTACTGGGTATACAAGAAATCTAACACACTAAATTATATATATTAGCTGTAAGAATTGTGTAATTTAACAAAATGGGAAAGAAGGCAAAAACAACGTAGACGACGGCGACGATAACGGCAACAACAAGGGCGACGACGGCATTGTGGATGACGACGATGACGACTTTGATGACGGCGACGTCAATGACCTATAATCTATAGCGATAACGGTGGTGGTTGTGAAATATTATTATACGTAATAATAGCAGAATCACTAGGAAAGAATTTAAAAAAAATGTAATGAAGTAACTACAGCGAAAACGAAGAAAACGATACATGATCTTACGTCATCTAGCATAGTATAAATAGTTTAAAGATCAAATATTGTACACATGTAAATGTATATATATATATATATATATATATATATATATATATATATAATTATGGTATATAAAAGAATATTACTGTGAGCAATACTAATCGGTAAAGAAATATATATGCATGATTAATATAAATAATTGTAAAGTAATTGTGTAATATAACGCCTAATTCCTACAGGCCAGTGATGGTAATTGCAGTAGCAATATACGGTAGCACTGCTAATTTATTTATTAATGTTACTATTTCTAATAAAATAACTATATCATTTCTGTCACATCTACTAAAACTGCTGCTAAGAACTATAGTACTACTGCTGCAATTTCTTCTGTCACTACTATTACTACTATTACAAATACTGCTGTACGAGACAAAGAAACTAATGAATAGAAAAATATAGTCCCATTATTCTTCTTATTATTATTAATGTCGTGTTACTTTTCCTCAAAGATATTCTACACTTTTAAAATAATCTGAAGATGGAATGCATCGTTTCGCGGCAGTATTTCAAAGGCACAAAGTCTTTTTCTCTTGAAGAATGAAAATTTTTGCGGGTTACGCAATTTAAAAACGGAATGGTGATATAAATCGTTTTTGAACAGTTACGCTTAAAAATGGTTAATAGTATTATCGCCTTGTGTATAATTTTTACCATGTGTTCAGATCTCTTATACGTTGTATTTAAAGTCGAGGATAGTAAACGACCACATATAATTGACAGTATATTCAAATTTCTGATTCCTTATGCCTTATGCTTTGGTAACATGTACTCATGTCTACAAAGTTGTAAATGAATATACCCTTCGCCTATTAAAACTAATAAATACTATGAGTTTTTACAAACGCTACTGTCTACTTTCATTCAGTTCTTCCTTATAATAGTGGCAATAGTGTTACAATATTGTAACAATATTGTTATCAACGACGACAACTGCAGCTGCAACTGTGATTGTAGCAACAATGACGATGGCGACAATTGCAATGCTAACTATGTAGGAACGACAGCAGCAGCAGCTGTAGTAGTTGTGGTATTTTTAATAGTAGTAGTTGTAGCAGTAGTAATATAACGGCCGTAATAGTAGTAGTAGTAATAGTAGTAGTATTAGTAGCAAAGGTGGTAGTGGTGGTGGTAGTAGTAGTAGTAGTAGCAATAGTGTTAACAGCAGTAGTAATAGTAATAGTGATTATGAATTAAGGGGGTAGAGTCGTTTCCAGGATCCCAAGGGTGTGGGATGCGCCTTCTCATTTCTCAATATTGAAAAGGCGAGGTATTTTCAGTAGTCAAAAGCGCTAGATAAAAGATCAGTCTAGACCGCAGTTGCCCTCAAAAGTAGTAATTTGTAATTTGCATTATTCGGCAGCATGTATAGCTGTTGCAGCTGTATGAATAAATAGTTACATACGCAGCTTTATGTTTCCAAATAATGCAAATGACTTTTGAGAGCTAGATTGATAATTTATCTAACGCTTTTCGCTACTGAAAAACCCAATTTTTGCATTATCGAGATATGAGAAGGCGCATCCCGCGCCCTTGAAATCCTAGAAACGAGTTTACCCCCTTAATGACCGTGATTACCGTAACGGATAGTAATTTTAGCACCGATGATGGTAATGACAATATCATATTGTATACTGAAGTATAGCAATTTGATAGAAACAATAATGATGATTGATGACGATGACGATGACGATGATGATGATGATGGTGGTGGTAAGAATAACATTCAAAATTAAACATAATGACAATAATAATAATAATAAATGTGACGATGATATAAATGAAGCGGATGATAACGATGACGCGATGATGATGGTATCATGCACATGGCTGACGGCGACGGCGACAATCATATTTGATTCGCAATTAAAATAGGAAATCTACAAGTAAATTTTTGATGCGTTTGTAGAATGTACAATGAGACATTGTCGCTATTTAATGGAATATTACGCACGGAGAATCGAATGCGCTTCACATATTTTCAAGCGATATGATATATTATTATATTTTGAGTTATTGATAATCTTTCCGTGAGTGTCTAGGTCATGATAATATATTCAGTAACTATAAACAATTGTTGCACTATTTATTTTTCACAAGCTTCGTCATGACCGCACATTATATTAATAAACGATTAATGTACACGAACTTTTTTTTTTACTTGTCACACTGTATTAGGGACAACGTCATGCAGATCTATACGACCATCGCATAGGTAATTTGAAATTTCGATATACATAAAACAGTCTTCTTTACTGACGTTTGTTGTTCTTTTTCTCCCATTTGAATGGTGCTCTAGAAAATGTATTTGTAGCAACGGCCGTGCTATATCTTTGTCGAACTACGTTCCCGGATAATTGGCTTTTACATTATCGTATACCACAGACCGTCGTCGTGTCCATATACAGAAATACGAGTCTTGTGCACATTTATAATCTTCATATTCAATGCAATTAATTGGTAGGGTGGTTGATTAACACGAAGAAGTGATACGTTGTGCGTACCAGTCCAACTGTGATGCATCTCTAACTTCCATTTTCTTTCCATTGAATCGAGCAACGCGCGTTACAGAGAGTTCCTTTCTTTCGTAGAGTAAATCCTTAGAAAGGTTTTCATTTTTCGTTTTCCGTTCGGACAAGCACGGCTTGTCGGTTAATGTTATCGATTGGATTTTTGTTTCCTCGAACTAGTTTCGTTTTTTATCCCCCTTATACTTCTAACGTTCATTGCAGCGTTGTGTACTTAGTACGCACTATTATTTTCTCGAACAAAAGGGAATGTTCGATAACGTGATTTGTTCGTAGAATTTATGAAACGCAACTTCGTTATAATTAATTCGGAGAAGCGTTGAGACGTGTACAATGACGATATCACCTATTTTTCTTCATTTCTTCAATGCGTGGTTAAGTAATTCTAACTAGATACATATACCAGTATAGCCAAGTGTATCGAATACGTCTCCCGAGAGCTCACGAAGCTTCTTTAAAATGGCAAATACAATGTCATTTGGAGCAAGAGTCTTTTTCCATGTACAAAAACAACTTAATCGTTATAATTTACCTTTCGAACCGACGTAATGTGGTTTATGTGATCGTAAACAGTATATTTCTTTTTTGTTTTCAAGCGATAGAATGAACAATACGGTTTTTTCTTTCACATTCACTCATTTTGTTGGTTCACTTCTTCTTTATTGTCATTGTCCTGTTGATTGACGTTTGCCTTGGTGCTTCCTTGTTGCGTACCGGAGCTGTTGTCGTTAATCTTGTCATTGTGAGAATCCGTTTTTTCGGTTGTATCCATTTTCACGTTTCCTACCGAGGACAATCAACGGATAAACGTAAATGAACGAGCGAACAAACAATATATTTTCATGAATTGGATATACACTTCCGCTGTTCATAAGTCACCGGGCACATACAAATTTGGATGCAGACATTTTTTTGTCATTAAAGAACCTAGTCTTTGTTATTAAAATGTCCAGTGATTTATGGACGGGTACGGTTGAATAGAAAATCTTGAGAGAACAAACCTTGAGTAGAGTAATATTGCTGTTGCATTTTCATGTTACGTTGTTGCTGTTGTTGCTGTTGATGCATATTGGGTCTGTGACGATTGATTTGCGTTTGTTGTTGCTGTTGTTGCTGCGACGGCATGCAATTCGGTTGCTGTTGAGTAGGATTGTTTGGATTTGGGCCCGGCGTGAATGGAACAACCGGTCTTTGAATCGGTGGTGGGTATCGTTGTTGCGACGGTTGTATACCGGGACGCGGTGGCATTCCCATGCCGCGTACATTTTGCTGCAAAACCTGCAATTTAGTTGACGCTGATCTCGTGACAGGATGAACCTTCTTTTTTCATTTCTGTCGATAAATGTCAATGTCGAACGATCGTAATCGAATTGAATTTTCTTATTTAAACTATATATGTTTCTATTATTTCATTATCTAGATCTCTATTATCGTTTAAACGGATGTGTTTGATTTATGGTAATTGAGTAAGCGTAAGAGCGATACATACGTAGTTACTGTAACTGCTTACCAAAGCAGATTGACTAACGCCTTGATACTGCTGATATTTGTGATGCTGTGTGGGACTTGGTTGGGGCTGTTGGGACGAAGATTGCTGTTTACAGTTTCTTGATTTGGGAGATGGTATTTGTGGTGCTGCGATAAACATTCAACACAATCAAATCGTGAATTAAATTGTTCGTGACAATAGAATCTGATGAAGCACATGACACGAGATAGAACAAGCATTTATTAGACTACTCACTAGAACTGAAAACGGATGCAAGAACATCCTGTTGATTTCCTGACGGACTCTTCAATTGTCTAGGTTGCTCCTGCGGCTGATGTTTGCTGAGAAACGTGGGACCAGCGTTTGCTGGTCCTGGAAGTCCACCGGTAGGATTACGAAACTGCTGAGCCGCCGCGGCCGCGGCAATCTGTAAACCGGAACTAGATAAAAAGCCAGAGCTGAAATTTTGTAATCCAACGGGTGTGGCGCTACCGGTTGCCAAATTCTGGCTGTGCTGACCGAATCCTTGCATTCCGTAATGAGTGCCGGTTTGTTGAGTGGCGCCACCCGGTTGATAAAAACCTGTTTGCGAACCGGTGAACACATCTGCAAAACAATTGTTTTCTTGACTATCCCGACTAAATCCCAAAATTTCATAAAATCGTAGACATTGCGTACATTATATATACAATACACAGGTTGGTCCACCTAAACATAATCGCCTAAAGATCTCCTTTATTTGCGATTACATAACAAATGTTTTTAATGCAGTGTAAATGGTATTTTCAGGGTGATCTATTATACTAGAACTATCTATTACGAATATTAATAACATGACCTTGAGGTGAATTCTGACGTCGAAAAAATATACATTTACGAGGAGAAACATATCGATCGTCTTGGAAACTTTAGAAGAAAATGCATTTACATTGCATTAAAAACATTGTTATGTCAACAAAAATAAAGGAGATATTTAGCCGACTACATTTAGGTGGACCACCCTGTGTATATAGGGTGATTCTGGGAACTGGGACAAATTGCTGCTCTTTTTAAAGTAAAAATAGAAAAGAATGATAGAGGAAAAAATCATATTAATATTAAATAATACATCCTAACTTCCTGTGACTTTATTTTTTAGGTGGATGCACCGATGCACCCATCGGTTGCAATTGCACTTTATTCTTTAATGCAATACCTGACGGGTGCATCGGTGCATCCACCTAAAAAATAAGGACACAGGAAGTTAGGACGTGTTATGACATCATTCTTTTTCTATTTTCACTTAAAAAAGAGCAGTAACCTGTCCCAGTTCCCAGAATCACCCTGTATATATCATATGGCATTTCGTGCAAGTTTGTCGCAGCAACGAACTGTTGAAATATTTACCAGCCGAAGTGGCGCTGTAGTAACTATTGGCTGAAGCTTGCACGTTTGGACCGGGTCTTTGTACCAATTGGGAATTGCCCATGTAACTGCCGCTCACCCCCAGTACTTGGTTTGGATCGTAGGGTATGTACGTCAACTATAGGAAAAGAACGGATTACAGTTTCCGACAGTTTGAACCAGTTTCGTTGAACGAAGGAATGTATATGGAATTAGTACTGGATTCGGTTGCGGCGCAGACGGTGCTTGAAAATGCGGCGCCTTTGTTCCAATGGCGCCGATTGGTTGCGAGGACGGCTTCACGCTCGCCGACATCAGAGAATTCGAGGAGGAACTAATTAGAACCGTATTCGGATTGTTGCTGAGCTGTTGGTTTTGTCCAAACGGTGGTGCAGCAGCTGCGGTCTATAAAAATGACATGGTCATTTTATAAACAATGACATGAAATTTCTCTCGAAACCTTTCAGAAAATCGTTCTCGGATCATTCGCGAACTTATTTGATGTTTTACTTACAATGCGATACTGAGAGAGATTGCTCTGATACATCTCCGGGGTAGGCGCGTTTGGCGCGTGCGGAGGCGGTGGCGGTGGTTGTTGCAAATAGAGGTTCTGCTGGCTAAACGAATTTTGCAGGGACGGCGCGTACGGCGGGTATTGAGTAAAAGGAGATCGGCTCTGATCTAATTGAAACGTCCCGTAAAGACCTCCCGCTTGAGCCGGAAGCTGGCCAGAACCTGTGTTAAACAACACGGCTGGTGGGGAGGGTATCGCAGACATGCTACCGTATTGCGCGGCTTGAGAGGCCGGGTATTGAGGAAATTCCTAAAATGATAAGAAAAATAAAAAAAAGGCAATGATTAATTATATTGTTATATTACACAACGTCGGGCAAAATGTAACGCAAGACCAGAGAATACAGTGAAGAGTCCCAATCTAAACGCGACGAAGGTGACCGTTCTAAGTCAGTTCGCCAAGCAGATTCAACAAGCTCGAGCTGCCTCAGTCGCCGAGCAGTGTAAACATGCCGCGTAATCCGATATAAAACTTCTTTATTTCTCAATGATATAAATAAATAAATTATCAATATATTATTATGGAACTTCGACTAACATATTCGTGGCATTTTTCTAATGACAATGATACCAAATATGATATAATTCTGATGATTAGACTGCGGATCTTTGTGCATTTATGAAGAAATTGGTTGGACGAAATATGAAACAGTAAAACATTTTAAAAATTGAAGAATGTTGTAATGCTGCTTTGAATGTAACAAAGCCGTTAAGGAATGAAATCAATTTTTATGTTATTTCTGCTTCCCACAATCAATGAAAAACATTTTTATTTTGCAAAAAATCCGCGGTCTACTGATGATATTTACTTGTGTAATGAACGACGAATGTTTCGAACGCAAGGAAAAACAGCGTAAGGGAAATTCTTTTGGGTCGAAAACTTGCATCGTTCATTACACAAATAAATATAATTGGAATTACATCATGTTAGGTATCATTTTCATTAGAAAAATGCCACGAATATGTTGGTCAAAGTACCATAAAAAATAAAGAAGTTTTATTATTGGATTAGTCATTTTTGCACTTCTCGGCGACCGAGGTCTCTCGAGCTTCGCAATCCTTTCCTACGTTTGACGCGGCCACAACAAAATTTTATCCCTTCGCGATCTCTGTCACAGCACAAAACCGAGAATCGGCTTAGAGTGGGGACTTTACTGTTTGTTTTCAGTGGAACTGCACCTGATAGTTGATGTGAGACGGTTGTCCCGTGGAATTGAACGGAGGAGGGCTCAATGGTCCTTGAAGACTGACCGGAGGATGACCAATTGGACTCTGACCCGCTCCGATGGGGCTTGGTCCGGGAACCGTTGAACCCGATTGACCGCTGCTGCTTCCCGAAGACTGTTGCTGCGGCTTCACCTGCGGGGGAACCAGCTGCGCATCAGGCAAAGAGTCAGCATCTTCCCACAGGGGACATGGTATTTCGTTATTTAATTTTTCTATTTACATCACTATCAACTGCCGTTCTAATTGATGCTGACCGAATCACGCGTATTTCGGGGAACAATATTCTCTTCCTTTCTTTAATCTGCTTTCGAACTGTGGTGAAAATAGTTAGGTTCATCGCTAACCGTGTTTGAGCTGGATGAAGGGAGCATCACTCGATAGAAAGTACAGGATAACTGTAATTAATACTAGGGAGCGGAGGATGGAAAAGACTATAATAATAATAATAACAATAATAATAATAATAGTAACAGTAGTAATAATAACCATAATACTAATAATGATAGTATTGCCGGTATCGGCGCGCAATCATACAATATCAGTAGATTCGCATAATCGAGTGATCAGGTAGCAAAGAAACGACATTTATCTGGATCGACTCTTGCCGAATGACAAGTTTTTGGACGTCCGGATATGTGAAAAGCAATTGTAGAAGGCAAGGTATTAGTGGTGACGATGAGGTATCTGAATCAAAACGGATGATCGGCGATGATCGTGATCTCGGCGACGGTAGAAATTATTCGGAGATAAGCGATCCAGTAAGTACCTAATATTAAAAAACTTGATTCGAAATGGTTGCAGAAAAGCGGACATGGTAGAAATCGATATGGAGCGGTGGTGGTTGCTATTCTAAATGGTTTGTCGAGAACATCGTCGGCGTTGCGAGGGTTAAATAAAAACTAATCGAACAAAACGCGTTAGCCACTTACCTTTCTGATTTTCACCATGGTAATTACTCAAGGGAAAGTTTTTTGAAATACGGCAGAAGGTAACTTTGAATATGTCGACGAATGTGAGAGACAAGAATGGAGAAACAAGAGAACATACATATACAAAATTCTTGAATTTCAGTCGGACTATCGAGTCAATTTCTAGTGATGTAATAGCTTTGATACGCATGCATGATACTATGAGAATAAATGTGCGCGAAATGATTTCTCACCTTGCACACGTTCGTGGAAGTGGTTATTTCACTTTTCATGTTATTTTGATTGTACTGTTGGTGCGGACTGTAGCTATCGTCGACGTCCGCACTTTCGAACGCCTGCGGGAACGTGTTAGTGCTACTGACTACGTTTCCATCCTCGTGCTCGACCACCGTTGGCATCGGCGGCACGTTTTCCCAAACTTTCTTCACCGAGGCGATTTTCAAGTTGAGCTCGGCGGTGGAGGGCGAGATGGTGCTCTGGCCGGTGGCCATGTGCATGGATCGCGCCATTCCCAAGCTCTTGTTCTTATCCTCCGTTAACTGCGAGAGGTCTGAATCGAACGTGAAGTCCAACTTCATGTCGGCGTTGTCCTCGTTTTTGTTGAAGGACAACGGCATTTGAATCGGCTCCTGGTTCTTGTCTTTCATCAGATCGTTCGGCTTATTCGAAAATGCAACCGGAAGGCTCTGTTGTTGCTGTTGCGGCATTCCGGAGGGTCCCCCGCTGCCACCGCTGCTCTCATCGTCCAAATCGGCGCGTTTTTCGACGCGTTGCTGTTGTTGTTGGTTCTTCATATGACTGGGAAACTTGGTCTTGACAGCGAGATCGGAAGGAGTGGTCTTCGTAGTCTTCGAATAATTGGTGTTCTCGAAGATTAATGTCTGGACGGGCGGCGAAGAAACATCGGGGACAGAGTTTTTTTCCGAGTGTTGCTCCTTCAAAGTCTTGCCCCCGCTGCCAGCTCCTCCGACACCTCCGCTTCCACTGCCACCGCTGCCAGCTCCGGCACTGCAGCTGCCGGGTTTCTCACCGTTTGGAGAGTTTCGTTGGCTACTGTTGCCAGAGTTCGTCTGCTCGTTAATTTCGTGCCCATGGCCGTGTACGTGACCGTGGCCATGACCGTGACCGTGACCGTGACCGTGACCGTGATCGTTCTGCGACGACATGCCGGCCATCAATGGAAGATCGGCGGAAACAGCGGATGGCGAGGTCGAGCGCAGCTGACTGGTGAACGGTTTGTCCCAAGCGTTGACGGAGGGCGGCGGCGCCGGTCCGCCCGACGACGAATCCTTGCCGCTGTAGGCGTTACTCGAATTGCTAGGTTTACCAGGATCGTTCGGCTCCGACGTGCACATCTGCTGTTGTTGCTGCTTTGCCAATTGCTTTTGGAATCTGGGGGCGAGCTTCGGTCCTCGCCTTCTGTCGTGCTGCTTTTGCAGCATGCTCGCTGGTTGTGGAATGGTTTGACTCAACAGAGACGGCACATTCTGCACTTGTTGCAACGACGAAGCGGTCTGCGAACCACTTCCGTTCGCCTTCGACTTCGAACGATCGCGCTCTCTGTCTTTCTCTTTCTCGCGTTTCAGCGGTTTTGTCTCCTCCTTTTGCCCGTGTCGAGACTCTTTGACATTCTTCTTGGAACGAACCTCCTGGAAACCGTCAGAATCGACGGACTTTTTCTCCGTTAAGCTCGACCCATCCTCGGCGCAGTTGCTCGGCTCCATCTCGTAATCGAGCGTTATCTTTTTCTCTTTGATCTGGGACTTCTTGTTCATGTCATTCAGAGCTTGGTTCACCAAGTTCGGATCGCTCAGTTTGATCTCGTCTATGCGGTTCACCGTTGTGTCCTTCGCGCTCGATTTGCTCAAAATCGTCGCGTTACCGCCTCCGGAAGTCTGACTTCTCGATCTGCCGTTCTGAACTTGCGTGGGCTGCATCAGCGGCGGAATACTGCTGGCATGATTCTTCTGATTGGCGAAACCCAAATTCTGCAGGTTACGCTTTTCCGCGCCTGGCGCGCGGGACGTTGAATTGGAAGACTTTGCGGGTTTGTCTCGCTGTTCCCGCTGATTGCCTCCCGGTGGCTGCTCGTTTCTACGAGGGTGTCCCACGTTCGATCCTACGGCGTTCTGGCTGCCGCCGGAATTCGTACGTGTACCGAATTGTTTACGGCTGTTTCGCACCTCTTTGTGCTCCTCCACATGTTCCTCACTGTTCTCCGACGTCGACTCCCAGTCTTCGTTTCCAATGTCCGACGAGTTTTGCTTCGACACGTTGCTGCTGCTGCCGCGATATCGCGACTCCCGATTATCCCTTCCCTGCAACCAACATTAACGTTAACGATAAATAAGTTGTTCATTGGTACGACAACACAACGAAAAATCCACGAAATTAACATAAGAATCGGTTGATTCGATCGGAAAGTTCGCTGAACGGTTTACTTACCCTTCTGCTAGCACTGCGAGTTCTTTTCGAACGTGATGATTCCTCTTTGCGAGCATGCAGCTTCTGCGGAACGGCATTGTTGCTCGTGTGATTGATATCCTGTTTGTTACAGGGTTGTTGAGCCTGTTGGTGCTGCTGCTGGGGTTGTTGAATCGGAGACTTGGCACGTTTCCCGGTGATCCCTGCTGTGAGCGCTTGCTGCTTCGCGATGATTTTGTCGTCGGTAGACTCTAGTTGCAAGCAGGCGAGGCCTGTCGGTTCTTTTTCGGATATCGGCGTCGACAAAGCTGGATTTTGGCGCAGCGAACTCGACGACTCTTGCCGTTCTTGCCGTTCTAGCCGCTTCTCGTCGCCAGTTCGTTCGCAGGAAAAAGGACTCTTACTGGAGGGCGGTCCGTAACCTTCCATGCGATTCCCAGTGCTCGTAGCGCTTCGCATTCGCACACCACCCCGACCGTGACGAGACGGTTCCCCAGATGGAGCGAATCCCTCGTGGTTCGATTTACTCTCATAGGTTCGTTTCTCGCTACGTTGCGACTGCGGTTGAGGCTGAGGTTGAGACTGCGGTTGAGTTTGAGCTTGAGCTTGAGACTGTGATTGCAGCTGTGGCTGCGGCTGCGAGTAATCGGCTCGTTTCTCCTCTCGACTCGACATCTCTCGATTTCGCTCCTCCTTTTCCGCTTTTTGATTAGGCTTCGGCGATCTCGCAGACTTCTTTTCCTCTTTGCCCGACTCGGTCGAGCAGGATATCTCGTCGCCGCTGTTTTCGGAATCGGTGTGTCCGTAGGAGCCGCTTCTAGCCGAAGCTGGCCTACCGGTGGTTCTGTGCACACCTCGTCGTCCTCTCGACTCCGAACTACGCCAACCACCACCTCTGGCGTACGACGTGCCGTAACTGCCGGCCCATTGACGTCCTCCACGGGACTCGCGGGCTCTCGAATTCGATCCACCGCTGCTCGTTCTGTTCCGGATACTCTTCTCCCGCTTCTCTTCCTTCGCCTGCTGATCCGCCATCGTGTCCTCGTTCAATAATACACCTTCCCCTCTTTTCTCTAAGATCAATTTCTCCAAATTCTGCTTGAGCTCGTCGGTCTCCTTATCATTCTTGATACTTTCCAAGCTTTTCTCCTCTTCCTTCTCGAATGTCGGAGAAACAGCATCTGCCCATGCCTTTGGAGAATTGTCGCCTCTGTCGACCGTTCGATTGTTGTCGCTTGTCCTTTCTAATTTCCAGCTCCAAACATCCGCGTCCTTCTTCGCCTCGATGGCCGATTCTTTGGCCGAGTCCTTCTTATCATGCTCGGAACTCGCTCGTTTCAATTGAGTTAAATTACGTTTCTCGCCTTTCAGTTCGTCCGCCTCGATTCTCTCTTTGGTTACTGGTCCGAGGGGTTGTCTTCTATCTCGTTCTCTCTCTCGGCTGTCCTCGTGCATATAAACGTCGCGCTTGTTCTCCTCGTAATCGGCAACCTCGTTTGCCCAGGAACTGCAGTCGCGCAATTTATGAGAATCGTCTTCGCGCAAGGACGTCTTCGACTCTCTGGAGGTGCGACTGTCGCGAGAATCCGGTCTCTGCGGCCGCTCGTTCCGTTCGACACGATCGTCCCGCTGTGTGTCGCGGCGATTGTCAATCGACCTGTCTTGCATGATACGTTCCTCCCGCCATTCAACGCTCTCCGATCTTTCCCTCTGATCGCGATCGCGTTCTCCTCTGTCACGATCGCGTTCACGTTCGCGGTCGCGTTCACGGTCGCGTTCACGATCGCGTTCACGATCGCGGTCACGGTCACGATCGCGATCACGTTCACGATCGCGTTCGACGAGTTCACGCTCTCGTTCACGAACGCGGTCACGGTCCCGGTCCCGGTCACGATCACGTTCGCGGTCACGATCGCGATCACGCTCCTCGAAAGAATCCTGTTGGCAGTCACAAAAAATTAAAATTAAAATTGTATAGGCAGAAGAACGAACGCGTCGATATGAAAGATATGGAATTGCAAATCCATTAATCGGCAATAGAGAATGCTGAATACCTTCAAGTAATTGTCGTAATCCTTTTTCAGCTTGGTATCTCGTTCACGTGTTTCCCTGATGTCTCTGGTAGCGCGACTGTCGCGAGCATCTCGATTCTCTCGAACGTCTCTCGCCTCCAGGTTGTCCTTTGAATCGCGATCTTTGTTATCGTCGTAGTATCTTTCGCGTTCCCAGGAATCGCGAGAATGTCTGTCCTCGTAATCGTGATCTCTGTAATTACGGGTGTATTCATCGCTGTAGCCACCACCGCCGCCGCCGCTTGGTTTTCGGGCATCGTAAGGCCGATGCGAGGAATGACGATACCGATCCTCTCGGAGGAAAGATCCACGGTAATCTCGGGACGGAGGTCGCTCGTCCTCCATCGAAACCGAGATGTCGGGATCCGTTCTGCTTCGGCGTTGGGGCGGAGCGGTGCCGTGGGACTGCTTCAAGCTGTTATCTACTGAGACGAATTGGATTGAAATGTTAGGAATATGAATTGGTCGAATTTAACACTAGTATACAGGGTGAGTCGCGAACCGTGATCAGCTTAGATTACTCTGTTGCTAGCGGTTCAATCGGAAATTTTTTTTAGTTAAAAAAACGTAGTAAAATAATATCGTTCAACGAGAGCTTTACGATGATTGCACCTAATTTCTTGTCAACTCTTCTTTTCCAGACCTACCATGTTTTTACATCCATCTTTTAACAGATGCTGACAAAGGAGGTTACCCAATCGTAACACGCCGATTTTAATGGAATTTTTAAGAGGGTGAAAATAGCCCTCACAGTCGGGATTGGAGAATCTATTTTGTGAAATACCTCTTAAGCTATTAGGCCTAGACGGAAATTTCAAAATCCAATTTGTGCGTCTTTGAATGGCCAATCATTTAGTGTAAACTAATTTAAACAAAAAATATGAAAAATTGTTAAAAAATGAAAAGAATCTGTGTTGACATGCTGCTGTAGCTGTTCCAGGGGAGACGCCAAAAATGTTTAATAAAAAATTAATTTGTAGTTTTCACTTTCTTGTAATCAAGTTTTTATTAAAAAAATAAAAGGTAGAGAGGCGCGGAAAAATTTTTTTCAGGAGGCGTAGTAGCATAAAGGTTGGAAACCGCTGATCTAAGCTGATCACTCTTCGTGACTCACTCTGTATTTGAATTTTGGAACGCAGTGTACACCACTATTAGACAACTTACTTAAAGAACTATGACTGTGAAGCCATCTGCTGGGCTCGTATTGTCCAGAGAATGAAACAGTCTGGGCAGACGATCTCTCGGTACTCGGTGAAATTCGATTGAATCCAGCGTTGCTTCTCTCGGCTTGTTGCTTTTGAAATCGTGGCGGTAAGTTGCATTGAAAGGAACGGGAAAAGGACGGCATGTGTTCGCGATCTCTCGCGTCTCTCTGATCGCGATCACGATCGCGGTCACGATCGCGGTCACGATCACGGTCGCGATCACGGTCGCGATCACGGTCCCGATCCCGTTCGCGTTCACGTTCGCGTTCTCTTTCGCGTTCACGTTCGCGTTCACGATCTCTTTCCCGTTCACTGCGCACACCGTCTTGTTGCCTCATGAAACTTTGTCGATCGACTTGTCGGAAATCGGACATCAGCTGGTCTCGCGAGTCTCTGCTATACTTTGGAGCATCTCTGTTCTCACGAGATTCGCGGGCCAATGGCTTGTCGTCTCCACCTTTCCCCTCAGAAGATCCAGCGCATGACCGTTCCCGATCTCTGTTCTCCCTTTCGCGTTCCCATTCTGGTACCGGGATTGGAACCGGTGGAACACTTATCAAACTCTTCGGTTCGATCGACTGTTTTTCTTTCAATTTTTGCTCAACGTCTTGTTGTTTCTTGGCCGCCGCTTGTCTACTCGATTCTTCGTACATTTTCTCCACTTCCTCTTTGCGTTGCTGAGCACGTTCGGTAACCGATGCCACCTCGACTCTCACCACTCGTCGTTTCTCGTTCCATCCTTCATCGTCTTCTACGCCTGTTCCACAGTGCAACACAATTTAGAAATTAGAAAATACATCTACATATAGTTTCAAGATTGAAAACACGCTACCGAACGCTACTTTCAACGACAAACGAATATCCTCACCTCTCAAAGTGTGTGCCAAATGTAATTGTGATTGATTATTGTTGTAACTACCGGAGCCATTGGACCCACGATAGTCACGCGGCAAAGAACTGTGAGTCCATGAACGATGAACCGGTTGTTCTCGGGATTCCTTTGACTCGCGATTGTCGTGAATATCACGGTTATCTCGAGTTTTATTATCTCTGTCTTCCGCTAAAGTCTCTTCGGTTTTCTCCTCCGTATTATCCTTTTTCTCATCTTTCTTCATCGGTTCGGAATCGGTTTCGTCATCGCTAAAAGTAAGTTTCTTGTTATAATCGATGTCGTCTTGTTCTGCCCAACCGGCATCACGAGAAATATCATCCATTCGGGTAAGATCTTCCTCTTTGATAATTGGTCGCGTAACGATCTCTTCCTCGGGAACACGTTGTTCGCGTTCCTGTTGACGCGGAGGTGGGGCAGGAAATCGTTCCGCGGGGTAATTAAATCGTGGTCTGGGTCCACTGGGGCCGGTATTCGATGGAAACTGCGAGGGAAATCCACCAGGAAAGTTTCCCCGATACATCTGTGAAGATTTTGTTTCCGGTAATAGTTTTATCGGAGTACACAATTTCTACTATTAGACCGTCCAAATGATCGAAGTAGTAGAACATTTGTAACTAGACAATGGATTTTATGCATTTACGACAAGCATGAGTAGGTGTGTAATTTAGAACAGTAAAAACCTTCAAAAAATTTAAAAATACTGTTATATAATTTTCAATCTATTAAACATATTAACCCTTTGCACTTGGAGCTATATTAACTCGAAAATTAAATATTTTCTTCCGACCTAGAATGTTTCCATTTCCTATGATTTTTTAAATTTTATGGATATGAAATTGGTATAATACCTCATACATACTTGATTGATTGATTAGATATACCGATATATTTTTAAGAAATAAAATAAATTTCTGTTTCACTCAAGTTTGTTGCAATTTAAGTAGAAAATTTTTATTTTGTGTAAAAGATGATCCGCAGTCTAGTTACAACAAGAAGAAATGTCTGAACTTACAAACGGAGGAATAAATCCTCTGTAGTGATGTAAATTTGGACCAATTTGAGCGCCAGAGTTTAAAGCGCTCTGACTGTTCGGAGCATTATGAGGGCCTCCCTGGGCCATGCCCATGTTGGGAGATTGGACCAAGTTCTGTCGTCCGCCAGACACATCGACATGTCCTCCTCCAGAAACAGCTGTATTCAATGGGGGGCCCTGGACCCCCGAAGTGGTCCCAGTGCCGGGACCAGCCGTTCCCAACCCTGCACCACTGGCCGTACGACTTCCACCTTGTATCCAACTTCCTTCCGCTAGCAAACAAGTATACGTATTGTTAATATTGCATAACACACATATCGTTCTTTTTACTGTATACAATGTTCCAACTCTGGTATTCCATTGTACTTAGAAACTTGATGCTTACTTTGTGGGCGTAAACTTGGGCCGGGTCCGTATTGAGCACTTAATTCCCGATTTGTCGACTGCTGTTGTTGGATATGTTGCTGACCTGCCGATGCACCGCCTAATCGTTGCACAGGGAACAAAGCAACCATGAAGTGAAGTGCGAAACAAATAGAATAAAATACAAATGAAATTATAATTACCATCTCCTGATCTGCTCATTATTGCGCTCCATGATGATTTGATGTTCGCGTCGGAACTGTACGAAGACTGAGAAATGCTTTGTTGTCCTGGCAGTAGAGGATGTAGCGATGATGGTGCAGTAGTCCCCGCTATACATTGTGCCGGTGAAGAATTTGACTGGTAACAATAAAAACGGTCGGTTCAGTATCCAGGTTTTCCGAATCTCTAGTAATTATCCATATATTTTCCGTGTCTCGCAAGAATTCTTTCGTGCAGGAATTCGAAAGGAAGGCGGCAGTAAACCGTCCGATTGGGTCACTACACTGGCATTTTCGGTTCTAGCCGAATTATTGGCTAAAGTGAACCAATAATGCCAATAAAGCCCTTTGCCCCTGTGCCGTCTCGAGGAACTTCTTGAGAGGCACGGAAACTACGCATAGCTATTTCCGAACGAATCGTTTCTAAACACTAACAGTGGTTGTATCCGGTGAAGTTGTAGTTGTGGTGGTTGTAATGGTAGTGGTTGTTATTGTTGTATCTTTGGTAGTAGCCCAACCACTTCCTCCGCTTGGTACAAGACTCACAGCTGGATCGCTACTACTATGTTCACTTTTCAAACTGGGCAGATTGGCAGGAGGTCGCCGTGCCGAAGGCACCTTTCCAAGACTTTGCATTCCATGTTTGCGTGGTAATGTATTCTTTTGCTGTTGTTGCTCCAAAGATTCACCCTAGATTCGTAGCAATGCATAAATTTCATTTTCTTTTTTCTTCTAATCTCTCGCGATTTTCCATCAAACAGATAATAAATGTCTGTAGAATTCTCTGGCTAACTTACTCTACACTCTCTGTATAAACTATTGATGTCTAATGATTGGAACTTGGATTTTCCTTTCTCCCCCTTCGACGCAAGCCCTGACAGAGTAGACATGCTGTCTGCAGGCAACCATTTAGTACTAATCAGACCCAAAGAACGAACCTTTTGTCTGGAATCATATAACATAGATATTTGTTACTTTTTCAAATATTCTTCTTATAGTTAGAAAATATTTAAACCTCGATCGATACGCGTATAAATAAATAAATAAATAGGTATAGAAGTATTCGACCAAAGAACTAATCATAATTTCTTCCGGTATTCGAATCATTATTAAAGAATAGATAAAGAAAAAAAATCTATAAGGCACAGAATAATTATATAAAATTAATAATATATTCTACGCGTGACCACGCGCGCGTAAACACATACGCGACACAAAAGCCTAATGCACGACAGCTCAAGTGTGCAAATATATGAAAACGCGACGAGCATTGGTTGTAACTCCTGGAAAGAAGAGAGATTAACAAATAAGGCAATTATAAAACCCAGAGTAACGCGTTGACGAACTAGACAACGAAAAGGTTGACAAGAACGTTCAATGCGGAAAGCGAGCGGGAATGAGAGGGGGCATTGATAGAGACAGAGACGGAGACAGGCAGGCAGGCAGGCAGGCAGACAGACAGACGGTAGACAGAGGGGGAGGGAGGGAGGGAGGGAGGGAGAGAGAGAAAGAGCGAGAGAGATTGAGAGAGAGGGGCTGACAGGAGAGAGTCGGATAGTTTTGTTATGTTGAAAAAAAGAAAGAAAATGATGGAAAAGAAGGGGAAAAGTAGAAAGAATGTAATTAAAAGGCTGTACGATCAAGAAAATATCCGGGAAAATATGCGAAAGGAAGATGCTGGCTGAGAAGGTGTATAGGCAGAATGTAACGTTTCGACCCAACCCCTCGATCGCGATGTCAAAGTCACGAAAATTCAAAACAAAAAGATTCGTGACGCAACGGTCACGTACACGGTTCACAATAAACGATCAGCGGGTCCTGATAGTCTCGATACGAGATAGTTACTCGGTAACCATACGAAAGAAGAAGTAGCACTCGAGGTTGACGCTTACCAGGACCAAGTCGTATAGCAAGGTTTCCATGTAGAAAAAAAGATTCGGACGGGGAAGCGAACGAAGGAAATAAGAACTTACCTTGGTCCGTCCAAATGGGTATCTAATTCACAAAAGGGTTAATTCCCAGTTAAACTAATTAATATCCGGATCGCCACGGATTACAACTGTTACAAGTGTACCGCGCCTGTGAGACACAGATACTTCTTTTCCACAATTCGTCCAAGATGGCGAATGCGCGACTTTCGGCTCTTCTTCCGCGATCAATACAATTACGTCATACGACTAGAGAGCCGTTTGCACAGACGCGCCACTCGTCCGGATTTTCTTGTCACTGCGTTGCGATGCTTTTCACCAGCAATTCTTTTCCCTTCTCGATTCGAAAAATAAAATGAAATTCTCGACTCGAACGACGATAGACACGCTTTTTACGCGTCAAATCTACACCACGGTATTTAATATCTTTTTTTACCTAACCGTTACTTATGACGAGAAACAAGCGGAACATTCAACAGAAATAAGTGGCGCTGCTTCTACGATGCCTTGCCGCTTCGAACCAAAGTCAAATTCATTACGAATTTATGGGAATTATTCCGTCGGTTATATCCCATACTTCCTTTTCCGCTTTTCGAATGCCCCGTTTTTGTCGTAGATACGGGTTTCTAAATTTTCGAATTTGTCTACGGCCGTTTAGCGAAAATATATACGAGAAATGCTTGAAATTTCTTTAAAAATAATTGCACACATTTGATTTCGTCGGTGCTTGTGTAAAATTCAAGATGGCCGCCTATACATGCGAACATTCGGTTTTTTTATCGGTTATACGTATTTAGATGATGTATTATAGAAAATGGGAAATGTAGGCCATAATACATAACGCATTTTCAATTTGAAGAAATTGATGAACAATCTGTTCAAAAATGGTACGTAAATAAATATCATCATGTTCGTTGTGATTGGCGCATTTCATAGATTTCATTTTTAGAGCGTAACTCTACAGACGGACGTCGGTGACATAAAGATAGAATTGTTTTGTGAGCTGTGCCCAAAAACGTGCGAAGTAATTCTTTTCTATATGTTCTGTAATACCAGTCACTTAACGTGCTTATGTTCCATCAACCTTGACTCGAACCTTTTATGTTTGTAGAATTTTCTTGCTTTGTGCGCCAGCGATTATTATAACAATTGTTTATTTCATCGCAATATAAAAGGATTTATCGTGCAAACTGGAGATCCCACGCAAACTGGTAAAGGTGGAACTTCGATATGGAATCGTAAATTCGAAGACGAGTTCAAGGAAGAACTAAAACATAATGCCAGAGGTCTTGTTTCTATGGCAAATAATGGTCCGAACACGAATGGCAGTCAATTTTTCATTTCTTATGGACCGCAACCGCATTTAGACCTAAAGTACACATTGTTCGGAAAGTAAATATTTTTGTTATATATTTTACATCGCTATATACATGATAACAATGTTCCAGATGTAACGATTTTCTTATTTTTAGGGTAATAGATGGAATGGAAACGTTAGAACAATTGGAAAAGCTACCTGTGAACCCAAAGAATTACAAACCCCTTACGGAAACCCGAATTACCAGCGTCACTATACATGCTAATCCTTTGGCGTGATAACTGTACACTTTAATTATAAAAGTACAAACAAAGACTATATAAACGTGTTACATTTTCGGACACGATAAGTTTTCATAAATTCCTCTCATCCTTTTGTTCCGAGGGTCAAATGGACTTCTTAGGTAAAAATCAGCTTTGCATCGTTTCCCCATTACTTCGATCTGATAGTTACCATTTTTCAGAAACTCTTCCGAGATATTCTTTCCATTCGGATGTTCAATATATCTGTATTTGAAAAGGATAAAAGAATAGTAAGTTTAAAGTCATTATGCTAGATAACAAGCAATAATGAAATTTGATCGGTTATTACCCGCGTCCAATACTGCTTTTACAGCTGTATCCTCGTTCTGTTCTTCGTAGATATCCAACAAGGACATCGTTTCTGTAAATAGGTTCCAAACCCCACAATGGGATGCAGCTGTTGCAACAAAAATTAAGACCGTTGTATTTATTGTGTTTTATCAGGTTTCCGTTATGATATACGCACCTGTCCACGTGAAAGTGCACCAGTCTTCTTTTGATTCCATTTTGTCGCAACAGGTCGACTGACGATTTTCCTTGATAGCGACCGTTATCGCGACAAACGAATCCTAATCCAGCTTCGACGGGATTATCGTCCGTTCGGATATCCGAGCCCCAAAGATGATATCCTGAGAAATACATGTAAGAAAGGGAGAGAAAACATTTCGTTACACATTCAGCTTGTACAATGTGCTGTCTCCGCTGTTAGTATTTTCTATTATGTACCTTTTTCACAACTAAGACTGTACAGTGCTCTGAATCCAGCGAGTTTCATGTTATATTTGTTCCTGTACTCCATTAAGGATGTATAAATTGACTTGCATGACGACCTGGGTATGTGTATCTCGTAACCGAGTTCGCCAACGAAGCTGATTCTGATCAAGCGTGCCAGATGATTTCTAATTTTGCATAATCTGGTGGTCGAGAAGCCGAACGATTCGTCCGATATTTCCTCTTCTATCAACGATTCCACGATGCTTCGACTAAAATCGTATACGATACAATCTGACTAAACGAAAACTAAGTCGAACATATACAATGAAATCTTTCGTATGAACGAGTCCAAGAAGTCAGCATGCGTACATGCTATACGTGACTTCGAACTAAATTCTGTTCGAACTAGATTACTCCTGCTATTCTACCGGACAAAATTTTGTTCTATACTAGCATAGTAATCATTTATTTTAGCAATTAATCCTGAAGGATTTTCGGGATAAAAGCATATCCCTGCACCCCTTTGGGCTAACTGTGTACCAAATTTCAACTTTCTACGCCTTCTGTGTTTCAAGATTTTTTACCGTTATAGAAGTTACAGAATTTATATAGATTAATTGTCGGTTTAGTTTCCCGTACAGAATCACTCTGTGTGCGATTCTGTCACGAATATTAGGGTATTCTATGTTTACAATACCTGTTAGGACCTTGAACCGACAGGATACCAATTTGTTCGGTAACATCGTGCAAAGATACATCGAAACCTTCCTCCTCTATGATTTTGTTTATGTGAGCCCAGGTGTGATACGCCGCCGCCCCGCTCGAGACTGATATTCAAAATAATCGAACGCGAAGTAGATAATGAAAAGTCGGTAAAGAACAGGAGTCAGAGTCGACGGTAAACTTATGGGACAGAACAACACCTACCGACGTAGAATGCTATGTCTTTGAATATCGGATCCACGATTCCACTTGAACCGGGTTCAAGGATTGTAACCGTGCAGTCCATTTCTACTCCTCCAGCCTTGTTCAGTATGCAAGTGTATATTGTTTTGTTCGTTTCGCATCGCGTATCTGCCGTGAATAAGTAGTCGGCCGCTTTCCGTGCTTCTGGACCGCAAAGATAAAATTTTCCAAGGTAGGACATGTCGAATAAAGCGGCATTGTTTCTACAGGCAAGAGCCTCGTTTCGAATCTAGAGGAAACACGTATTGTTAATATTTATTAGGGGTGAGCGATTACCCAAGGCTACCCGAATTTTCGTCTACCTGCCCACCCCTAATATTTATCTACGCAACCATCATCGCATAATTTTACTTACCATATCGTCGAACGATGAAAACTCAAAACTATACTCTTTTTCCAATATTTCACGATACTCGTCTTTCTCGTTTCCCGGCGTTTCGGATGGTTTTTCATAATTATACGAAACAATTTGAATTCTTTTGTTCGGATAAAACCATCCGGGTCGTTCCCAACCTTGACGTTCTTCCATAATGGCACCCTCTTCGACAAGCAGCTGCAACAAGCAAATCGTTTCTATGGACAACTCTGGCAAAGATTGACATCAAACATTAGAAATGAAGAGTTTACATCGTGAAAAGGATCCGTTTTGAGATTTCTACCGCTCAGTGGTTCATCGCGAGGAAATACGATGTTATAATTTCTCGCGTAGGCTTCGTAAGATCTTTCGGTCATCCAAGTGAGATTGTTTCGCTGCTCTGGGATAAATCTACGAGACGACAATCGACGCGATGCAATGTAATTTTTTCTGCTACGCTGTGATACAGTCGGTTGGGATAAGTATTACCTTCTGATGTCGTAATTGAACATGTAATAATCTGGCCGACCATTAATTATCCATTGTGAAATCTGTTTTCCACATCCACCTCCCAACATCATACCAGAACTATTGTAACCGCAAGAATGAAACAGTCCACTGCACCGTGGATCCTCACCTTTTAAACGCAATACACGAACAAATTCAATTACAAATAACTAGATCATGTAATCTTTGATTTTTACCCATAAGTGGCTTATGATCGGGCGTGAAGCTTTCCGGACCACACACGGTCGTTCTGATCCCGGTCGCGGACAATTTCGGCATCAGTAGAGTCGTGGCTTCCATGAGTACATTGAAAATATCCCAATCCAGCTCGTATAGACCGAACGAGAAGTTGTCGGGTGCCTTTTGTATACAATAGAAATTGCGAGAACGCGAAAGATGAAATTGATCTGTATTTCACGTCGCCATGGACGATTTTTGTTCTGAATGAAATATGTTGTAGCCCATGTGAAATTAGGGGAGGTTTAAGTCATGACTTTGCCGGTTTAGAATTTGTTTAAAAATTACAGGCCTTCAAAGTTTGCAATTTTTGCCGATTTTGGCGAAAACGCACGGGTTTAACTTTCGAATTTTTATCTCGGAAACTGTTTGTCCTCCCTAATTCCACATGGACTACAACATATTTCATTCAGAACAAAATCGTCGATGGTGACGTGAGAAAGTGATCAATTTCGCATGAAAAGACTCGCAGGCAGATTCGAACAGAGTCGATGAGAACTTACGGATCCTATTAGGATAGGATTTGATTCGTAGCCACCCAACGCGATCGAGCTTCCCTGAATTCGAAAGTACAGACTGAGATCCGAGTCCCGAACGTTTGGAAGTCGCTGTTCCACTTCCGCCATCGGTTCGGTGACAACATACGCGTGTTTAATGGGTACCAGTGGAATGTCCACATTCAACGAGTTCGCAACGTTTTTCGACCAAACCCCGGCAGCGTTTAGAACAACGTCACTCTTCAAAATCCCATAGGGCGTCTCGACACCGCGAACCTTTTTTTTATTTGGACCGATGTCGTCCGTTAATATCTTCGTCACTGGACAATCTTCGATCACCTATAGACGATCGAAAACAGAATTAGAGCTAACAGAAAAATTCGATCAGCGAAAAAACCTGAGTACGCTATTCACCTGACAACCATTGTTCCTCGCCGATTTGATCAAAGCGTTTATCAACATGCTTGGATCGACGACTCCGTCTGTCGGAGAGTAGACAGCTGCCCGAAATGATTTCTCGTCGAGCAAAGGAAACAGATCTTTCGCCTCTTTCGGCGAGATTATACGCGCTCCAAGATCGAGTATTTTCGATCCGCTAACCAGTCTTTTGAGTTCGTCCAGTCTTTCCTACAACGTCGACTGTAGAAAATATTGTCTGTAACTGTACAGGGTAGACTAGACTTCAGAACAGGATTTCAACGCATGTATAACTTGTTCGATAATATTTCAATTCGCGGGTAGGTATATTATCAACGATTGCCAGTGTAAATGCAATCAGGGCTGCGAAACCTTTGATCATATAATGGCAATGCGAATTGTATAATTCACAAAGACGCAAGATAGTAAATGCCCTACTTACACTGGGCCTTCGACCCCCTCTAATGATGGAGACACACCCATAGCGAAACCAGATTTTGAAGCATGTCTTTGTATTCTTGTAAAGCGAAATAAACCCAGATGGGTTTAAAGTGCTTAAAAAATAAAACAACATACTTCAATTTTTCCCAAGAGGGATATTTAGAGAGAGTGGGATACAGCCAGCTAGGAATAGAGGATTTAAGGAGGCGGCAAGCAGATATAATTCAAAGTCTGACCGAAAGAGTTAGAGAACAGCACTCCCAGGTGCAATACAACAAAATCGGGAGTGCGATATATAACTGTAGGCGCAAATATATAGGAACGGTAGGTAGAGTAGCGTACTTGGAAGAAGATGGAAAAGTGGGCAGCCAAGGGCTAACAACTAGATCAAAGAGGATTAGATCTAATCCTCTTTGAGTTAGATAAGCTAGGTCTAGGTAAGAGCTAGATGCGGAAACTTCGAAGAAGGAAACCGGTACTGGCTAGAAGAAGAAACAAGACGAATCTTCCACGTCTCGGTTAAGGTATGTATCCAAGAAGGAACGTATTGAATGATTAGAAAAAGTTAATTTTCACCGTGCCGAATCCTACTCCGAGTGTTAGTCCACTCCGTACAGTAATTTTGTACGTTCTCGAATATTTACTATAGTGTGAGCGATGAGAAGTCCACCGTTGTTGATCCAACCTGGATCGATACCAGTCTCATTCTTCAAAGATTTAAGCACTCGTTTGGTAGTGTTGAGCAGTTGCATCTCGACGTCGTCCGGTCCGCGTATACCCCATACGAGGCCTGCAGTGTGCCATGTGGTTCCAGACGTTAATTTCGATTTATCCAATAGGACAGCTTTGATGCCCGATTTTCCCAAGTGATACAATGCGTTGCAACCGGCGCTTCCCCCACCTGTAAATAAATTTCATTCAATGTTATCATTAGACTGTGGATCTTTATGCAAAATAAAAATATTCTCCATTGATTGTGAGCAGTAGGAAGGGTAGCAGGTAGACTCAGTAGAGCTTTAACCTCGACTCGAACCTTTTATTTTGTAGAATTTTCTTGCTTTGTGCGCCAGCGATTACTACAACAAATTATTGTTTATTTCATCGTAATATAAACTGATTTATCGTGCAAACTGGAGATTCCACGCAAACGGATAAAGGTGGAACTTCGATATGGAATCGTAAATTCGAGACGAGAATAATGCAAATTACGCTTCGTAAACGTAAACATAGAACTTTTGAGGACGATTGCGGCCTAGATTGATCTTTTCTGTAGCACTCTTGACTACTGAAAACCCCCATGTTTGCATTATCGAGACATGAAAAGGCGCATTCCACACCCTTGCAATCCTGGAAACGAGTCTACCCCCTTCAGGACTTCGTTACATTAAAAACATTACAATATTCTTAAATTTTTCTAATATTTCACTGTTTTATATTGCAACCAGCCAATTTCTTCATAAATGCATAAAGATTCGCACTGTAGTTTTATATAATTCAAATATTAGATACTTTAAACAGATTTTTGCAACGGTTCGAAACGATCAATATGTTTGGTTTATTTGATTTACCGATTATTACAACATCCGCGTGGTGTGGCAGTTGTACCGATGAAGTCTGGGTTCTTCGTGGTGTTCTCGCTACCGATCTCGCGGAGCTGATACATCTCGTGCTCACCTGGAAATCACTTGCTGAAGACTGCAATTTTTTTTTGTTTCCAAAAGAAATAAAAAAAGAACGAAGCACACACTTCTATACAAATACCTTGGTCTTTATTAGACGGAACATACTGTTTCACTTTCGTAGAATATGCAACACGCGTGTATCACAGCTCTGCGGTGGTTGATCACTGAAGCGCAGCTTCTTTCGCAGACATTATCGGAACGATCCGATAACTTTGTTTTTTTCCCCAATTATTTCACTATCGCAACTACGATTGTAATGTTTTCGTTCACACCGATACCATTATTCGAGTCTTGCGAACGAATGAAAAATTCTATTCGTTTGTAAGCTTTTTATTTTTAATTCGTCATCGTCACGTGTGTAAATCTCAATGCGCGTTAAATGATACGATAACATTGATTCGTCGTGGTGTTGCGTAAATTGAAGTAATTTATTGTAAATAAATGATAAAGCGACTCGCATCGACAATTCGTTATCAAAAAGACCATGTTGTTGCTCTCATTTAGAAGTTTTTATTATCATCTGTAAACTAAAGCATTGGTTGTTGTTGAATCTTGTCATTGAAAGCACACTTTGCATTAAGTGTATGTTTACTTATTTATACTTGACACGGTATTGCATACGCGCTCGCGTTCTGTCTCTCTCTCTCTCGCTCGTTTTATCTCTCTATCTCTCATATGCATACACGCATACCCATAATTATATATGTACAATACTTGGGTTTTTGTATTATCGAAGATCAGCTAGACAATAAATAATAGCGATAACATAGTTGCACATTGATGAAATATAAAAATGTGTCGATACGAAAAATTTCGAGTTTGCTTCGACGCCTTGAACGATCGTTAAACTATAATCATGTCGACAACTAAAAGGAGATATCGTACATTTGCTAAATAAAATCCGAGGTTTCGAAGAAAAAAAGAACGTACACCACAAAAAATACGCAACAAAGTATTTACCTAGGACGGAAGTTTGAACTCATTCGTTTCGAATATATATATATATATATATATGTATACAGTGGGCGTAGAAAGTATTCACTTTTTAAAAACGCATAACTTTTTCAAAACTGGACCCAACAGCTTGAGTTTCTTCGAGCCGTTAGAAGGACTAGTTCACTAGCTAATGTGTAAATAATTTTTTTTTAATTGTCATTTGTCGCACTTGCGAAGGAAAAAGTAAAGGTCACGATTATTAAATTTTCTATATGTGCCTATAACAATTAAAAAAAGAAAATTATTTACACATTAGCTAGGAAATCCTTTTAACGTCTCAAAGGAATTCAAGCGGTTAGGTCGATTTTTGAAAATCATATTCGTTTTTAAAAGGTATACAAATACTTGATACTCCCACTGTAACTCGAATCGGCGTTGCTTGCTGATCGTAACTGGTACTACAGTAAAGCCTTGATCTAAGAGAACAGAAACCGTAGGATCTACGAAAAACAAATATCAAACGTTTTTATTTTTCATTTCTTGCTATGAAACCATTTCCAACAGATTTCTAAAGTGATACATGATGCTTCACATGTAGGTACAGTCGACATGGGCAAATTATATCTTGTTTGGTGTTATTTGAATCATAAAAATGTCACAAAAACGTTGTAAAATTTCATTAAAAATAAGTAAAAAAAAAGAAATTTTATTAATTGCACGAAGCAATCTCTTGAGCCTTCGGCCGCGTGGTCTGTGTTCACATGTGTTTATACGGATAAAAAATAGTAGAACCACACGACCTAAGAAATAGCACGGACCCGAGGAATGCTCTTACATCAAGGATTTACTGTATATGTGCCCATAATTATGAAAGTGATCCGAGTCATGTATTTCTTGTCTCGAGATATATCAAGAAAAAGGATATTAACACTAAATGAATTCCATATAATGTTGAAATAACAAGCACTATCTAACGGTTCATTTTTGACGATATCGTAAGAATTACATTGTATTAATTTAGTTTAGAATAATGTGATGTGAAATAACAGATGAGCCTATTTGTTTTTTAAATATTGACTTGGACTACTTTCATAATTATGGGCACCTATATCGTTAACAAAAATCTAACGATCTACGAGTTCGAACGATCGTGCACAGTTTGAACGGTACGTTGCAACCGAGTCGATCAACTAGAACTAGTGGAACGGGAAGGAAAGAAAGAAAGACGGAGAAAGGGCAGGATAGCGATCCTTTTTCTTTCGGTACGAACGAATTTCAACGCAATAATGGAAAATATCGTACTTACGAACAATACCGATCCGATAGCGTTCCGCTGATCGATGACCGATCGTGAATTCGTGGTACGGTAACGTGCGTCCCTTTTCTCGCGTCTCACGACGATATCGTTGGATCCGTATCGACGTTATTTGCTAATGGATCCGCGGAAACGGAAACGGAAACGAAAAACGGACTAGATCGATTTCGTTAGAGCGAAGTATGTTCCTCGCTGGCTAAGCTGTCAGTTTCCTCGGTGTCGGAATTGGTAGCAGCTTGGACTCGGGCGTACTCGTCGGTGTCAATACTCTTGCAAAAATGTATCGCGTACTTCAATTTCTGACAAAGTACTTGTTTGCACGAGTACCGTGGCATTTTCAACAAGAAAAAGCACGTATAACTTTCCGGAAGATAGCGATCGGGCGGATTGTATTTATCCATCACCTGGAAAAATGCAAGTCTACATAAGATTCACTGTAAATGCGAATGCAAACGTAATTGGCCGGCATCCGTAAACGAATAGGAAGGGGAGAGAAGAAAAGAGCAACGACAGCGATTTACCTGCAGGACAAAATCTCTACCGCGAAAGTCAGCTATCGTACGCGGTAGACGAGTTCTTCCCCAAACAAATCGCAAGAACAGAGATCTCTCTTGATTAGAGAACTCTTCCATCACTTCCCAGAACCACTGGATCAGCGGCGCGTTTGCCTCGATGCCTGAAAAACATCATGCGGTTCGTTTGTAAAGTTTTCGCTACCTGAATTTGTGAACAATATGCAGTAGACCGGATTTTTTTCGAAATCGAAAAAAGAGATTCACTTTGAGGTCATGTTATTAGTATCTCTAAATGCGTTTTAATGTCAACTAGAATACGCAGGGAAAAGAAATATATATTTACAAGAAAAAAATATCGATCACCTTGAAAATTCCGGACGAAAATGACTTTGAGAAAAAAAATAAAATTTGCAAAGCATTCACCTTGTGATACCATTTACATTGCATGGGAAACATTTGTTATATCATCGTTAACACGTTAACGTTTCAAATAAATTAGAGAGCACGTGCTGAGGGCATCAGTTTTGATTCGTCCTCTGCAAACCGACGCGCGTTGGTTCTCGTACCTTTGTACGTTGCGACGGTTTTCAATAGAGTAAGGGGTATATCCGGACTGCCGCAGACCATCGTTTCCAGTTCCGTCCCGCTGAATAACGCGAGGAAAGGTACAGGTATCACTTTGGACATTCCATCGCGTACCGCGGCTACTTGGGCATCGAATTCGTGCAGTCTATAGTTCAAGGCCAATCGAACGTACTCGTGCTTGTTTGCTGGTGTAATCTTTTGATATCTGAAAGCCGAGACATCGAATGGAGATATAAATGTAAGAAACGAGAATGAGCGTCGACGAGTAAGTGTTTCGTAGTCTCGCGTACCTGTTTGACAGAGGTACGTCGTGACCTACGGCCGAAGGTGTCGAGAATGGCATTTCGAGAGTTTGAAAGACTTTTTCGTCGGGATCCATGTCCCGAATGCAGAGCAACCCGGGGACGTAGTCCCGGTCAACTTCGGTCAAGTCGGCAGGAGTTAACGAGCATCCGGCGAGCTGCTTCCATACAGGTTCGGCCAAATTCAAGCTCAACGGACTGCCCGTTCTTATCGCTATACCCATCAAGATTCCAAGAAACCGGAACATGTTCAAGTGCAGAGACGAATCGGCGGTCGGGTTCAACAGGAAGCAATCCCTGTTGGTGCCGTTGTCTTCTCGGCCGTTCGGAGTCGGTATGAATAACGGGAGGGAACCATTTTGCAGTTCATCGCACATTTCCGCGATACTCTCGCTATAACCGCCGCCGCAGTCGTCCACGCTCTCTCCTGTCAGCAGGGAACGAACGAACGGAACGGTGAGCAATGAGATGAACAAATCGTCGCGAACGCGTCTCAATCTCTTAATCGTTTGAATTGGGCGTTACAATTACTTACCGACGAATTTCACCTTCCATACCCTGTGCGGAAAGAAAAGGACGTCTTGAGTCAGCAGAGACATTTTCGAAACCATCTGACCAAAGACCGACTTGATACCGTCCGGTCCGGCCAAGCCGCCTTTGCTTCTGGCCCGTTTCACCTGTATTCGATTCAACTCTATCACTGGACCGTGTTGCCGGTCTCTGACCATCGTCGCTTGGACCACTTTACGGAAGGTCGCCTCTTTGATGCTGTAGACGAGTATCGGGGCCAGTTTGCTGAGACTGAGGGGCCCGGTGATCGGGAACATCGGCAGACATGGGCAAAGCAGCTCGGCGAAGTGGTGCAACAGTACCAGCCGGCTGTGCAGCACGGAAAACGGAAGATCTTTTACTAAATCATACTCCATTGGCGTGACGGCGGGCATTTTGGTCTGCGTGGCTTTGGTAGTACTCCAGGCGACGGTGTGTGCGCTTCCGCAGGCGACTCGCGTGATCTTCTCGCCTTGCAGCGCGCGAACCAACCGTGGTCGTTGGAGCGCGCTCGTCGTTCCGTCGCCCAGCTGACCCTCGTCGTTGTCCCCCCACGTGAAAACCTCTCCTTTATCGGAACAGGCCACGCAGTGCAACGATCCCGTCGCTATGGAGATGATCTTCTTGCTTTGAAGCGCCGTGATCTTACGTGGCCTACGCACGTGTTCGTCGATGCCGTGGCCCAACCGATGATAGTCTCCTTTGCCCCTACAGAAATACGTACATCAGAATATTAACGCGTCGACAGATTTTTCTGTAACAACTCGAAGGTAGGTGGAACGTTTAACCGTTACGTCATTCACGATACTCTGTATTTGTCGACAAATATGTACGATTTCAATCGGCGGTGTAGATTATTACTACTACATAACTTATGCCACTGACATAAGGGTTAAACGAAAATGCCTGTGAGATTGAACCAGCCATCTGTTCGCGCAACGACGAGCAAAAGTTGGGAATGTCGAGCAATCCGATATTACGTTGGCTGGAGAATCTTTCCGGCTGGGCCGTGTTAGCCCAGAAGACTCGTCGAAAGGGCAACGGATAGGATACGTAATCATTGGGCAAAGAGGAAACAGCGAACGAATCACCGTACCACGTGTAGATCGCTCCCGATCTCGTTAGAGCCACGGAGAATTGGCTGCCGCAATCGACTTTGATCACCCCGAGTCCCGCGAGAGACTCGATCTTCATGGGGACCTTGCATCCGTCGCTGCCGCCTCTGCCCAATTTCCCGTAGTCCCCGTCGCCCCAGCTCCAAACGTTGTCGTCATCAGTGACGCAAAGCGTTTGCGCGTCTCCGCTTCCACAGGCAACGTCGATCGCTTTGTAATCTTGCAACGCTTCGACCAGCTTCGGTGTCAGCTGGTCCTCGCTGTCCCCGTGACCCAAACGTCCGTATCGACCTAAAACGAGAATACACACAGTTACCGTATTCCGCTGATCCGAAAACAAAATCAACGACGAATAGCCGACGGAAGCCGCAGAGCACAGTTTACTTCACCTTTTCCCCAGGTGTAGAGCAAGCCGGTGCTCGTGATCGCCGCGCTGTGGTTACCTCCACAAGCGATGTCCACGATTTCAATTCCCAGAAGTTCTTCGATCAGTTTCGGTCGGTCGTGTGACATCCGGTTCCCGTGCCCCAATTTACCGTCATCGCCTTCTCCCCACGAATAAACGTGTCCCTCGGAGCTGAGCGCGAGACAGTGTTTCCCTCCCGAATTCACTGCAACTTTCTTCACGAACACGTGTTGGATAGATTCCAGAAGAGTCGGTTCCGTCACGGAGTCGTTTCCTCCGATTCCGAGTCGACCGAGCGCACCGTATCCTATAGTATATCGAACAGAGCGAGGATGTCAGACACGATCGAACAAGGGAAATCAGAAAGGGAAGCACAGTGCGTATTAGGAGCTTAGACGCACCGTATTTCACATCACATTATTTTAAACTAAATTGATTCGATGCAATTTTTACGATATTATGGAAAACTATTCCAGTGGAAGGGGTAGCCGAACTGGCCAAGATCGGGATGCTCTGTCGCGTTTAGATCGTGGGATTACTGTAATCGTACTGTTTCAAAGTGTTTTAAGCATACGATAAAAAAAATCAATCGAAGATTAATAAGAGGGTACGTTTTTGTTAAAATAATAGGGTACGTTCAAACGTCTGATATGCATTGTATAACAATAAGTTTGAGAAATATTATATTGTTTGCGTACCCGTCGCATAGACCTTTCCATCGGCAGTGACGGCGAACAAGGTCTGCTCTCCCCCCGTAAGCTGGATCGGCCGAAGTGCGGACAGGTTCTCGCAGAGAACCGGCAATTTCGCCTTGGCACCTTCGAGGCCGCCCAATTGACCCCGATGATTGTGTCCCCAACCGTAAATCGCTCCGGAACCATCCCACGACAGCGTCCAATCTTCCGGTCGGCGGTTCAGCCATTGTAACAGTTGCTCGTCGTGTTCCTGCTTGAACAACTGGTGACTCTCGTGATCCCTGTTGGCGGTTTCACCGTCGGCGTTCATCTCGTTGATGCGCTTGGTAACCTCCAGACAGAACGGCCTCGGAAGTGGCGTACGATTCACCAGAGCTTTAGCGACCCTCGCGGAGAGACAGTACCTTCGAAACCAGGACCATTTGTGGATTTCCGAGCAGCAGTACATCCCATCGAGTTCGATGTCGCACGCGAGAGCGACCAGCACCTTGAACAAATCGCTGTGCATCAGCTGTTTCCCACCACGGACCAACGGGTCCTCGTAAAAGTACTGTTTCAGCAGAGCTTGAGGCAGCGATCCGAGCAGGGTGGTGAGAGCGACCTCCGGCCGTATGCTAGGGCCGGTCGTGTAGACGACCTGCAACTTCTTGAGCGCCCACATGCGCTGCTGGGCCGACAACACGCTTAGTTGGCTGCACTGGGCCAGGGTGGCGGCGAGTCTCGTCGCGTCGTTCCTATCCAGTCCAATCAAACCGTTGTCAAGCAAAGACTCGGCCAGCCCGATCGATGGCTCTGAGAGAACCGCTCTGTCCGAGACGAGCTCGTGGCCCGAGAGGCTAGCGAACACCGGGTGTACAGTGAACCGCCATCCCCAGCCGTTTACAGAGCCGTCCGATGAGAATCTCCACTTGAGTTCGTCTCCGGGAATCCGGATCTCGCCGTTGGCCCACTCGCTCCACTCCCGACCAGACTTCACCGCCACCACCCTGTTGTTGGTATCCATGAACGCGAGCGGATCGTGGCGTCGTTCGGTCGAGCATCGTCGATCGAACTCAATCCTCAACGCCTCCGCGCCGGGAATCTTGACGTGGCCGGTCAACGTGGTACCGTCGATATACGGGTGCGGGCTCTCCTGCACCACCGGCTGTGGCAGATTGCTCCCGTTGTTCGAACTCTTCACCGTGTCCTCCAGCTCGGTGATGCAAATCTCCAGGATCATTGTGCGAATCGAATGGTTCACCTTCGCGAGCGCTATTAACACCGATGACAGGGTCTCCCGGGCTCCTTTGCAGACCCGATTCGCCACCGCCAGTTTCAGCAGATCGACCAGCATCCTAGCGTCTTCCTCGGCGATCGTCGACGTGAAATCGTCTAGGCTCGAGTCCGCCGAGCCGTTTCCTTCGCCGACCAATTGCGCGTTCGACGTAAGCGTCGCCGCGATCACGCTCATCGCGCTGCTCGACATCTTCGAGGCTCTCGAGGACAGACTCGCCGAGCTGGACATCGACGGGAACATGGTCAGCGGGTAGTCCTCCGATTCCGGGCTGGTTCTAGGATTGGCGATCAAGTTGGCCACTTCGGCGGCGTTCGCCGGTGCCTCGCCGCCGCCCTGCGAGCTTTCTCCAACGTTCTGATAGACAGCATGTCCGACGCCAGTGCAGATACTTGCCTCGTCCACTCCTCCTGCTACCGTTCCTATTGTAGCGATCGTTCCGACCGTTCCAGCGTCAGGCGATGTATCCGCGAGCGTGTAGGCTCCTCCACCGCTGGATCCATTCCCGTTGCTCCCGCCGTTGACCAAGTTGGCTTGCCCACCAGCGGCGATCCGCAAGGTCGAGTGGCTTTGAAGCGCGGTCACTACGGCGATGCGTGCTTGCATTATTCGAAGCGCGTTGATCACGTGCTGCAACGCTTGCTGTTTCACCCCGTTGCTCTCCAGCGACAAGATAATACTCGCAAGAGAGGGTCGGCTGCCGTTAGCGTTCGAGCCGTTACGAGCACCGCTCGTGCTCGCACAGTCATCGTAGGCGCCGTTGCTGGTTCCGGGAACAGGGATTTTACCGCCACCACTGCTACCGGCGGCAGCGCCAAATCCGCTCGTCGAACACGACGCCGCGTAAGTCGCACCAGCCTCTCCGACGTTGCTTTTGAAACGTAGCATGGTCTGGCCGAGCGGATCTTTGGTTGTTGGAAAGGTAACCGGTTGTTGATTGCTGGTCGCCGGCTGATAAAGAACCCAAGCGATGCTGTGGCTGGAACCGCACGACACGCGATTCACGCGCGTGTCGTCGAGCTCGTGCACCAACGACGGTTTTTTGTTGACAGTCGTCGAGCCGTTGCCCTGCTGTCCATGATCGTTGTCGCCCCATGCGAACACTTGTCCGGTGTCGGTGACTGCGAGACAGTGCAGGGCGCCGACGGCCACGTGGACCACCTTCTTGCCTCGGAGACCCTCGACCATCGTGGGCTTTCGAACGTGATGGTCGTCGCCGTGACCCAGCCGGAAGTAGTCGCCCTTTCCCCAGGTCCAAACCTCGCCGTACTTGGTTAACGCCAAGGAAAATTGTGCCCCACATTCGATTTGCACGACGCTCAGACCGTTCAGCATGTCGATCAAGAACGGAGTTTTGCAGCCGTCGCTGCCCCCACGGCCGAGCTTGCCAAAGTCTCCGTCGCCCCAGGAATAGACGGAACCGTCGGCGGTCAACGCCATCGTCTGCGCATCCCTGCTACCGCACGCGACCTGTATCACTCGGTGACCTATCAACGCCTGCACCAGCTTCGGCTTGAATCGGGTGGCGGTATCCCCATGGCCCAATCTGCCATACTCGCCCAAGCCCCATGTGTAGAGCTCGCCCCTGCTGGTCACGGCGGCAGAGTGTCCGGAGCCGCAGGCAATGTCTCGAATCCTCTTTGCCTTGAGGGCTTCGATCAGCCTCGGTTTGTCGAGCGTCTGACAGTTGCCGTGGCCTAGCTTCCCGTCCTCTCCCTCGCCCCAGGAGAACACTTTGCCATCCTTGGTCAGAGCGAGAACATGCTTGCCGCCCGAGTGCACCGCCACCTTCCTGATCACGTACTGGTCAAGGAACGGTATCGGCTTCGGCTCGCAGACGTTGCTATCGTCGCCGAGGCCGAGCCGACCGTTCGTGCCTTCCCCGCAAGCGTACAGTTTCCCCTTCTGGCTAACAACGAACAATGTTTTGCTGCCGCCGGCG
Source organism: Lasioglossum oenotherae (assembly GCA_028455765.1). Lineage (NCBI taxonomy): Eukaryota > Metazoa > Arthropoda > Insecta > Hymenoptera > Halictidae > Lasioglossum > Lasioglossum oenotherae. Next base: position 5,537,824 of record CM052281.1, on the reverse strand, counting down.
ATGTAGACAGGCTTCAGCTTGGATAGAACCTCGCTGTAGACCGGTAACTTGATCTTGGAGCCCTTTAGGCCGCCGAGTTGGTCCTTGTCGTTCAATCCCCAGACGTAGACTGCGGAGTAGTGGGGCGCTTCCGTGGGCCATTGCGCGTTCATCTGCTCTTGCTCGATCTCCCAATCCGAGGCCAGGAACGAGACCGAGGTGGCCAGTTGGTTTTCAAAGATTTTCTTCTTACCAACGATCCGAAGCCCATGTATCCTGCAATCGATGCCACCGTTACGGCACTGTTTTACCGCGATCTCGATACACGGGTAGTACTCTTTACTGTCTTGGAGAAGCAGGACGCTGGTGTCGGCGTGCCACACGTTGATCGTCGCCAGCTCGACCAATCGGCTGAACGTCTCGCCGACGTACACCGCGATCAGCGATGGCATGTAGCTGCCGTCCCGCGGGTTTACCAGTATCTTGAGCGAGTGCACCAGTATGCCGGGCAACATCTCTAAACGGATCCAATGTTGACACTGGACGCCGCAGCTCTGCCAGTACCAGCCTGACTCGTCGACCAGTCGGGCCGCCCAGTTCTCCCGTGAAGACACGGTCAGCGTTCGAATGCACTTGGACCAGTCGTCGATCAGCGAGGATTCCACAAAGTCTTGTCGGTGGTATCTGCCTGGTTTCCCGGCGTACACCGCCGCCGATCCGGGCTCGACGATCCGGCTGAATCCATGTCGGTGACAGCGTTTCGTGTAGAAACAATTCTCGCAGAGGTTGTAATTCTCGCAGTATTTGCACTTGAACCGTGGACCGGAGATCGGCAGCAGATGGCAGGAATTGCAGGAGAACGAGTGGTGGAAGGACGGCACCCTCTCCATCTCTGTCGCGCACCCGGTCCAACCGCTCTGGTGGGGAAAGTCGACCGACACGTCTTCCCCGTCGTTGATCACGGCCGTCACGATCCCGACGGACTGATGGTTCACCGATCCCCACTTATACTTGGGCACGGTTACGGACGCCATCACCCGGACCTTGTCGCCGACCTTGAGCGCGACCGGCCCACCAGGTATCGTCGGCGGATGTCCCAGCAGCTCGATGTGAATGAACCGGACCCAGTAGGTGGCACCCCATCGTTGCCACGCGACCTGCACGTTCAGATCATGCAGGCCTCCCGGATCTATCTTCGTCACCTGCCCCACATCCCCGTACTCGACCTCCTCGTAGCTCTTGCAACACCGTACCAGCATGCCAGGAACCAGGTTGTCTCGCACGTAGGTCGCGTACTCGTCGACCGACAGAAAGTCGGACCTCTTCACGTAGTTAGGCGGCATCGACGAGGAGACGGCGTCGTTCGCTGATGGAGAGTCATCGACGTTCTCGCTGGTCGAATCCTCGGGATCCGACAATCCGTAAACGCTTGACAAGGTCTCGCTGTCGCTGAGCGCCGCGTCCGGGTTCTCCAGGAGCCAGGCCACCACGCTCTCGGCAGTGATGTAGCCGACTGCAGTGTTCAGGCTCTTGATCGCGAACTCGACGCTTCGCTTCGGGAAACCCATCTCCGTCAGCTGCGCTATCAGAGGGCTCATCGGCGGAGGGCTCTTTCGTGCATTCCCGGAGTTTCTGCAGTGCTTCTTCTGGCTGGAGGTCAACGATACCAACGAACAATCGGACGCGGGGGAGTCGGGTACTGAGACGGGACCTCCTCCGGCTCGCTGGATCGGCGAGTGACTCAGTTCCGAGGCTAGATACTGCGAGATTGTCAAAGCGGCCACTTCCAATTCTCTCCGCTTGAAGATGGGTCTTAAGGGTTGCGGTCTCGTCGCCCGGAGAAGCATCTCTTGGAATAACGTGACACGTCTGTCGCGACAGCCCTCGACGACCTCCGAGTGGTTGTTGATCTCGTTGCGGTCGTTGTCGATTCGATTGTCGTTGTCGTTATCGTTATCGTTGTCAATATCGACGTCGACCTTACCGTGTGGCGGCGGCGGTCGTCGCGCATCGTCGCCGATCTTGGTACCTTCGGTCCCGATCTCGTATTCGGCGTTCAGCTCGTCCTTGTTGTCGTGGTCGATATCGACGTCGACCTTGCTGTTCGGTGGCGCTTGCCGCGCATCATCGCCGATCCAAAAACTGTCGGCCCTGATCTCTTGCTCGGCATTCAGCTCGTCCTTATTATTGTTGTCTTCGTCGTCGTCGTCTTCGTCGTCCTCGTCATCGTTGTCGTCGTCTCTCTCCTCCTCGTCAACGACGCGGTCGTTTTCGTTGTCGAGATCGTCGACCATGTTTTCTCGGTGGTGGTGTTGGTGGTGGCGGTAGGGGTGATGGTCGTCATCGTCAGCTTCGTCGTCGGCAATGGTGGCAGCGGTGACGACGTCTCTGGCACGAGTGTCGGCTGCTTGGAGACGGGCGCAGGTGCTCGTTCGAGAACGAGCGCTGACTCTACGCGTGTGGACGCGTCTTCTGCCCCTGGTTCCGAGGTTAGTCTCGACAACCCTGCTGCCGACATCCCCTGCAGAACTTCTGCCATCAGCGACATCGACAACATCATCGTCGTGCGCGTTGCACTCGTTCTTCTTGTTGATCGGCTGTCTCAGAATCTTTCTCAATTTGGACTGGTGATCGAGAACCGCTTTCCCTGCGTTCAACGCGGCGAGCTGTTGCTGCTGAGTGCGCAGCACGGACGGATTCACGGCGCCGGCGATCACCGGCATCCCGTTCGGACGCTTGTCCAACCCGCGATGACCCAGTAGAAGGTTCGCCCAGGTCGACAAGAACGAGTCCGGCATAGGCATACGGTCCACACGAAACTTCTCCGCGACGCGTTTCACGGAGAAGAACGGCAGCTTATGGCGCGTGTCGGTGTTGTGCATCTTCGTGAGAACTTTCGCGTGCCTGGTGAACCTGTAGATCGTTCCAATTTGTCCGTCCACGTCAACCAGATCTCCGATTCGCGGCCTGTCGTCGAGTCCTCCGATGACCATCAGCGTCGCCATTACCGTCTGTTGGATGCTCAGGCTGTTCTCTCCACCGTTCTCGTTCACTTGTATATGGTAGAGAGGTCCGTCGCTGAGCAGGTCCGACGCCAGAGACAGTTTCGTCGCGAGGAACGCGTTCAGCGTCGCGTTCCAATTTGGAACCGAGTGCAAATATCTGATCAAAGAAACCAGCTCCTCGACGATCGTCGAGCTGTGAGAGGCCGTTAGGGACACGCGACACCTGTTCGCGTACGGTTCGGACGGGGAGCCGAGATCGCAGGAGAGCGCGATACGGCCCATTATGCGGAATGTTCTCTCGAGGAACGGCACGGCGTTCGGATTGCCGGCGGACCAACATGGCAGAACGGTGCTCAGCAGCCGCACAGCCATTATCTGTTTCTCCAGGTTCGAGTTTCGCTCCTCCGCGATCACGTTCAGAAGAAAATCAATCCAAGGTTTGGTGCTCAACGACTTGCAGAGCTCAGTGGAATTGGCGATCGCCCTGAGCATGCCCAGTGTAGCCCAGGTCTCCGTGGATTCTAGCGAGAAACATCGCGGAGACTGACCGATCGAACCGATTGAGCCGACCAAGTTCACGGTGTCGGCCTTATGCGCGGCAGACGTTACGCCGCGCAACACAGAGGCGAGCGTCTTTATGGCGGATGGTGTCACCTTGTCGGCCACTATGCCGCAGCAGAGCAGCAGAACGCGGAGCAACGCGAGAGAAGCGGACTTGAGGCAAGTGGTCGGCCGAATGTCGGGTACCGGGTCGCTCGTCGTTTGGCAGCTCGAATTCGGCTTGATCGTGTCGAGCGGAGTATCCAGGTCGCTGTCGGTCGCCGGTGGTGTCGTCGGTTCGGCCAGTTTCAAGTCGTACTTGCCCTCCTTGCCCATGCGATACGAATTGGTGTTGCCGTTGTCCCACTGGACTCGAACCCAACCGTCCACACCGGGCTCGTGAATCACGTGGCCCTCGCCGGGCGGAGGACCGTCTTGATCGCCCCATTTCCAATCCACCCCGCGAACCACTCGAGTCCCGACTTTCATCAAGGCCGCCAGCTCCTTGCCGGTCAGTTGCACGCTCGGCGGTTTGCTCTTCTCCAACGTGTCTTCGTAAATCGCGGTCATAGCGTCCTTGAACTTGAACTCGTCCGATTCCGGTCCCGTTGACGACGTCGCCACGATCGTGGCGTTTCTACTCGCGTTCCCGGTCGCATTTACGTTCGTGTTTGTGTTCGCGGCCATTGCCGCTGTCGCTGTCACAGCGGCCGGTCCGATCTGCCTAAGCAACGTCAACACGCTCGACAACGTGCCCGAGTTGATTAACAGGCCAATCTCGTTGGCGTGCTGGTAGTTGGTCAACATGCCCAGTATCGTCAGCAAAAACCTGGCCCTCGGCAGTTTCCGCAACCAAGTGTACGTACCCTGGTTCAGGCTGCTCTTGTCACTAATTTTCGGTTTGCTCGGCACTTCCGCTTGAACAACGTACGCCCGCAGCGCTTTCACCGCCCACGAGGTTACCTCCGCTTCGGACAGAATGATTCGCGACTTTTGGTAGGGCGTTATCGATCGAATATTGTCGAGGCAATGCGTGATCGTGTTCTCGTCGACGCGCGTGTTCTCGTGAGTCAAGCCGAGCCAGCCGTTCAACAACGAGTACTTGACCGACGTGATCAGATTGTCCTTGCTGAGCAGCTCTCGCATCATCAGAATTCCCTGTTCTCGCAGTTTGGCCCGCTGCGTCTGACAGTACATTGCCCGGCGCAAAGTCTCCACGTCCGCGCCGTCCTCGGTCACCACGAAATTGATTACGTTTGCCATCAGTTCGCTCGCATCGATGTTCAACGGCCTCTGTCTGACCCGTTCGGCGATCTTGCCGATTCGTTTCCTGGCGTCGTTCTCCGAGGTGTTCTCCAGTTTGGAGGGCGATGGCGGCGACGGTTTACCGGATACAGATACGGAAACAGAAACGGTAGCCGCCTCTTTCGGCGTCGTGTCCTCCTCCGACTTTTTCCGAATCTTCCCGTTCTGAATCGAAACGTTAACGATATCCTCCGGTTTGCTAGGCGATCCTCTGTTCCCGCGAACAATATCCCTTATCACTGTTCGAACCGCCCTCTTGAATCTCGGTACCGTGTGCAATAGCTTCGCGTCGCGCAATCCTTTGATCTCGTAGCTGGTCGCTGACCGTATCTCGTGAAGCAGGAACCTACACTTCTCTTGAGCCGGCGCGCACACCTCTTTGTAGCTTCTGTTCTGTTGCTGCCTGATCCGGATGAAGTTCCATTTGGTCTGATGAATCGCTCGAACCATGTCGGCCAACGGTTTCGGTAGTTTCCCGTTCACCCCGTTCCCCGTGATCTCCTGATCGATCGTTTCGATCGCCTGGTATCCTAGTCTGAGATGTTTCACGATCACCGCCATCAACAAACGGCCCACCTCCTCGACAGGGTGATCGCCGGAGAACTCGGTATGAGCTAACAGATTGTTCGCCTTCGAGTACTTGTCTACGATCGTCAGGAATGCGTGAACCTGCGGGTCGGTTCTGTGGGTCTCGGCGAGCGCGTGCACGAACGCCGTCACGCGGTCGTCCTTCTCCTTTTGCGGCTCATTCTTGATACGGGTCTGGTGCGGCAGCTGTGGCTCGGTCGGCGAGTTCGCCGCCGTTGATGTGTTGCTCCTCGCCTCTCCTTTCTCCTCCTCATATGGATTCGGCGGCTGTAGAACCTGCAAACCACCGCGGAAAAAATTCGCGTCCAGCCAAACGCCGGACTCCTCTTCGGCCGGCTGCAACGGTAGGCTCTGTCTCATTCGGTGCGCGTGCAATCCCAAAAGAAATCCGAGGGCTCGTTCGGCGTCGAGCAGAGACGAACACGCGTCCGTTGCGTGGATCGTGATCTCGGTGGTCTCCGGCTCCGAGTGGCAATAATGCCCGACGAAATACGAATCCATCATGGATCGCGGGGGCAACGGAGGCAATTGTTGCTGTTGTTGACCGCGAGCCGTGCTCGAAACACAGGAATAACCGCCATCCCATCTGAACGTGATTTTCTCCCGAATCCCCTCCTCCGAGGAATCCGTCGCGGTCGTCGCCTCGAACCGCACCACGTCTTGTACGTCATACACGTTGTTGTTGATCACCACCCAAAGACCACCGTCTCGATTATGGTTCTCCAGATCGGCCCAACGGATCACGGACGGCTCGTCCGAGAGCGAGATCTTGTTGCTATGCTGCGGAGCTATGATGCCCGGCCAAGACAGCTCGTCCGTCTCGTTCCTCTCGATGCCCGGTACTAATTTGTTGAACCGGTCAAGCGCCTCCAGCATTGGTCCGATTCGTTCCATCCAGTTCATCCGGAGCAACAGCATTGGGTAATCGACTTGCAGAAGAATCAGGCAGGTAATCAGCTCTGGTAGCAAAACGTGGACAATGTCCCCCCTCAATACCGTGCAAACAAACACGAATTGTTTGAGACTCGCGTTCGCCAGTTCAGCCGCCAGTGTCGCGATCTCGGTTACGTGACTGGAGATTAGCGAAATGTATTTACTGAGAAGCGACTCTGCGCCGAGCATCTCCTGGTCGCACGAGTTCTCCGTTCGCGACTGATGAACGCAATCGTATAGTCGCGCAACTACCAACCGTTGAAATTTGAGCAGAAGGTTCAAACTGGGAGAAGCGTCGTTCCTCTGCCAGATCAACGACTCCTCATTTCCGCGAATCGACTGATCCGACGACGACCAGCCTAGACGCAATTTCGATCTCGTGGTACATGTACCGTTCTTGATCAGCTGCTTCACCAACTGCAACAATGAGATGCTCGTGTTGCTATTCTTCTCTGAATTAAGCTCTTTCGCTTGCTTGACCGCGTCGCTGGATTTACTAGCGGCCGTCGTCGTCGTCGTCGTCGTAGTCGTTGAGGTTGTCGTTGTCGTCCCGTTCGTCGCGAAGAACTCCTTGTCGTCGATCAGCTCGCTCGTTTCCGCTTTGATCGCGGTCTTCAACGCCAGCTCCAGACCGCCGTCTGCCATTAAACTGGACACCAACAAGTCTGCCATGAAACGTTGTCCGTTGTTGTTAACGTTGATGTTGGCATTCACGTTCAAGTTCACGTTACTGTTGTTGATATTGTGGATGTTCGTGTCGATGTTGTTGTTGTTGTTGCTGCTGATGTTGTTGTTATCACCGGTCGCCTGTTCGTCGGTTCCGTTCGACTTGGACAAAAAGTTTGACAGAGTTTTCGCTCGTTCGTTCGCTGTTGGCAGGAGAATGCTCCAGCCGGTTTGCAAGACCGCTTGGGCCGCCTCTTGGATCGTCGCTAAAATTCCAGTGCCGCTGGCCAGCGTGACGCATCGTTGCTTCAAAGAACCGAGGAGGAGTCCCAGCGATTTCGCCTCGATGTTGTGCGTTATCATAGTGTGCAGCTGCAGTCGAAGCAAATTCAACGCGGCCACGGCCAGACACTCACGGTCTTGAGTGGGTGGTCGTGTGCCCGGCAATCCCTCGCAAGCCTTGCTCAACAGATTGTCCAACAGCCGAAACGTGTCCTCGGACAAGTCGACGACGAACGGCACCCTGGTCACAACCGACCAGGCGGACGTGCACCACGCGAAACTCTGACTTGGCCCGCAGGCTAGCCCGATCACGTTCTTCCCAGACAGGGTCGGGCAGATCGTCGGCTCGGCTACCACGCTCTCCAGCGCCGGATCGATCTGGCCATAGTCGTTTCTGCCCCAACCGTAGACCAACTGATCCTCTGTTAAGGCGAGCACGTGCAAGCTGCCTACGCATAGGTCTTTCACTTTCTTCGTCTTGAGTGTCTCGATCGCTTTCGGATAGTCGACGTGCTCCTCGTTCCCATGACCCAAACGGTAAGCCTCGCCCTTCCCCCAGGTATATACCTCACCGTACGCCGTCAGAGCAGCCGAGAATTGACTGCCGCAATACACCTTCGTCACGTTTATATCCAACAACTTGTCGACGATCTTTGGCGTTTTCGATCCGTCGCAACCGCCTCTGCCAAGCTTCCCATAATCGCCGTCGCCCCAAGAGAACACTATGCCAGACGCGGTGACGCACAGCGTTTGAGAGTCACCACTACCGCACGCCACGTGCACGACCATGTGCCCGTTCATGCCGGTGACCAACGTCGGGACTGTCACGTCCTCCGAGTTCCCGTGACCCAACCTTCCGTAATTGCCACGACCCCAGGTGTAGAGCTCACCGTTCGAGCTGAGTGCCGCCGAGTAAGTGCTTCCGCACGCGACGAACGCGATGTTCTTGTCGACCAACGTCTCGATCAGTTTTGGCTCGTCGTACCATGTCCTGTCTCCGTGACCCAATCGACCGCCGTCTCCGTTCCCCCATGAATACACAGCGTTCTCTTGTGTCAGAGCCAAGTAATGCTTACCGTCCGAATGAGAGGCGATCATCGTTACCGGTTTATCCGAGAAACCGTGCACCCGTTGCGGATATTGCGTCTCGGACCCGTAGTACATCATGTAAACATTCCCGCTGATCGAAAGAATCATTAGAGCTCTCTCGGTGCAACAGAGCTGCTTGATACCAAGCTCGGCGATCGCGTCGCAGTAAAACGGGGACGCGCCGTTCCCGAATTTCACGGTACCCCAGGCTAAAACTTCCTGGTACGTTTGATTTTGACTCTTCGGGAATCTGTCGATTACCAACGGTGGCAGCAGCGGAGCGGCCAGCCTGCTCAAATTGCACATTATAATCACCGCCGCTTTACGTAGGTCGACGGACGTGCTGTCATCGTCGGGCAGTCTCAAGTACTTGAGCAGAACTTCGCACGGACCCGGTGCCATGTTCTCGTCTGGACGTCTCGATTTTGAGGCTGGGATCGCGTTCAATCGCCTCAACAATGGTACCAACGGCGCCGTGCTTCCCGGTGGTATCACGCGATTGTCTTGATGCTTGTATTTCCCGCTTAGGTGAAGCAGCAGGCAAACGGAATCCAACAGGCTAGATAGAGTAGCCCTTTGCGTGACCAATTCCAGCAACAGACACAAAGCAGTATGCTGATCGGTCAACGGTATGGGGCACCATGATCTTCCACTGATTATATCCCTGAAAAAACCAAAGAGATTACATTCTAGTTCGCCAGACGGCTCGATGTTGGAATATCGAGTAGCAAACTCGAAGAGGATCGTATACCCCGTGACAACTTGTCGTAAAAATTTCGCCGATCGTTCCACCACTTCCAGCCAGACTTGAGAAACGTTCGTCTCGTCGAACAGCGTCGCCTCTGGTAACGATTGCAAAGCTTCCAGCGATTCCGACAACAGCTCACTGCAAAATTCTATATCCTCGCCGGATCTCCAAGCCCGTCGTAGGTACGCAAACGAGAAATTTAGAGCGGCGCGAGAGCCTACTCGTGCTAATCCCAACGTCGCCTTCTCGTTCGGTCTTATCCTGAAATTATTACACGTGTCCGATGAAATCGTTTCGTTCGATTCAACTGTAGCTACTCTACCACTCTACAGAAGTAAAATCCTTCCGTCTCTAAACGCGACAATTAAGTACTGGGTTGGCAAGAAAGTAATTTAAGATGAAATGAAACCGAATTTTTTTATTCAAGCAATGAACTTTAATCAATTGAATATTTTCTATATGACGGATGTGACATCACTTCCCAACTAAGCTTCAATAATTTTTCACGTGTTCCACCACGATAACGCTAGGCCACACACATCTTTGGTAACACGTGAAAAATTATTGGAGCTTGGTTAAAAAGTGATGTCACATCCACCATATAGCCCGGACATTTTACTCTTTGAATGGTAAAACATTCGCTAATGATGATCACCTGAAATCGCACTTGGTTCAGTTTGTTGGCGATAAGGATCAGAAGTTTTATGAACGCGGAATTATGAAACTACCAGAAAGATGGCAAAAGATCATCGAACGAAATGGGAAGTATTTTATTGATTAAAGTTCATTGCTTGAATAAAAAAATTCGGTTTTATTTCACCTTAAAATATTCTTGCCAGCTCAATAATTCCTAGACAGTTCGTTCGAACGCGAACAAAGTTTGAGAAATAGAAGATTAGTTGCAATACATTTTTTGTAGTTTAGCGGCTGGTTTAGGCACCATTGGAATGTCTTTGGTCTCGTGTGGTTTGTGACGAACAAGAGCCATCAAGTATCGTCGTGCCACTACCAATCGTTGTTTCAGTCTTGTTGAGGATAATGTGCTGTTCGCTACTTCGTGACACAATTTCCTTTGTTCTTTGATGAGTAAATCGATGCATTCAGTTAGGTCGGACAGTGCTAGAAAATGTTTTTGTTAACTATTAAAACAATTTAAAAACGTACGACAAAAGAAAGTTCTATAATAATTTCTTACATGGTTGGGGACCCCAGAGCCAAGAGTCCATAGTGCGTCGGGCCGGAGTAGTTTTTTCCGCAAGAGCATTTGCTCTTGACGCTTCCTCTTCGTCTAGCTTCTGACAGGGTCCACAATTACAGCCATCTTGCGGACCACAAATACCATCGCAACATAAGCATGACAACACTCTCATGTTACAATAATAATGGCCAGATTCACCTGAAAAATATCAAAGATCCGTTAAACCTATATAACATACCAGAGACAAACAGTGCCAACCATATATAGCTTTGGTACCTTTTCTAGCTGTTATGCCTGCCGAGTTGATTAAGCCGTCACTAAAAGAACCTACAATTTCACCATCCCGTATCATTTCGTTCCATAGTTTGGCCAAACCGTCTCGATAGAGTAAACGCTTAAGATCAGTTTTAAGCCACTTTGCATCCAAACGAACCTCTGGCCTAACTACGATATCCAGTGGAACGCTCATGTTGATTGTTTTACTTGATGGTTGGTTAATTCGATTGAATTTTTATAAAATTAATTTATTAGCAGAGTATCGTGCGATTATGAACGCATATTTTCTGCAATCTAACAGTGCCTTACTTTAATGTCCAGTAAAATGCATTCTTGTGGATTATGTAGCGATTTATTTCACATGTGATGATTACCAGCTAGTTTTGTAAACTTTGCTGGCTTGTACTGCTGCATAAATAACGTTGAATCAATTTAAAATGAAGTTTAACCTTTCACTAATTTTGTATCAACACTTATCGTAGATTAGTGAAAATAGTTGGAGAAAATTACGAATACCCTCGACTAGATGAATTTTCCGAGTTCACGATACATTCGTTTCTTCTCGTTGTAAATCGTTTGGAATCCATTGAAATCGCTCATTGTCTTTAAACGACACCATAATGACAGTATACATTTGACAAGTTCCAAGAACGATCGTTTGATTTACAATCGGTTAAAGCTGTCATTGCCAAACGTCAACAATAATACGCGTTCCTCGAAGTTGCTCTTTCTATTGAATCACATTTTCCGGCCGAATTTTGTAACAGAAAATACGTTATCCGCTTCTCGCCTCTCTATTGATCGTTAAAAAAACTCGAGCGACAGTCACGAACGGTAACGAAGTCGCGATAATCGGCGGAGGATATCAAACGGCGCAGGTAATACATTACTGAATATTCGTATACATAGTCCATTCCGCGATTATTATCAAACTTTTCGTTCACGATGCCTGTGTGTACGGAATACATTGTTCACAGAAGCATCGCACGAATTCACTGCGAACCGCGAGCCACGAGTATACAGCAGTATACAGGCTGATACAGGCACCTCTATATGTATGCACCTCTACGCCTCTATATAAAATACTTTGCGAGATACGATATTATATGTATCCAATCTCGAAGATATTGACACTCTGGAAAATTCATTGAATCGAGATATTTCGCCCGTCGAAAAATCGAAAGAATTCACGACATTATCAAAATGTTTAGCAGCGCACGATGCGCTATTATACGGCACATTCGAAAATATGGTGAGTAGCGAACGTGAAAATAAAAATGAGGAACCGTAAGATAGGTTATGTTGTTCTCGTATTTTATGAAAAATTGACACGCTATTATAGAATGAATCTTAATTGTAGGACAACGAAGACATATTCGACACTCGATAGATACATTTGCGAACAATACGAGTCGATGTCAATCAGAAGAATTGTCGGTAACCCTTTGTCGGGCATGTGGACAACCAACGGCGATAACGCATCCTCATTTACTTAAAAAAGGGGAAGTTGCACCAGGTATCCAGCTAAACGAATTCAAAACCAGGCGAATTAAATTGATGGAAAGCATTATCTCGCACGGTTCCGATCCGAGCGTAGATAATTCTCATGTCGTGATTATTCCGTCCTCTTCGAAAGTATACATATCCGAGAAAATCCCGTACGTGTTCCGTCAAAATACAGACTTTTTATATTTCACTGGTTGTCAAGAACCCGACAGTATTTTGGTGATTACAGCGAAGAATGAAAACTTTGTAACTGTACTGTTCGTTAAACAGCCAGACGAACATTCTGAATTATGGGACGGACCTAGAACCGGAGCCGCAGATGCCCCTACGTTATTCGGTACTGATTTGGCACTTCCTATTACAGAGTTCGAACAATTTCTAGTCTCGTTTGTAAATGACAATAGAAAGTGCAGTGTTTGGTACGAGAATAACAACGTAACGCAACCAAACCTGCATAAAAGGTTGCTCGAATTAATTAAGACAACTGATAATCCGAAATTTGTTTCCCCTACAAGCATAATTCATAAAATCAGATTAATTAAATCTCAATCAGAAATCGATCTAATGAAAAAAAGCTGTGAAATTGCTTCTGCCGCGATATCTAGAACAATAGAAACATCGAAACCAAAAATGAGCGAACACCAGTTGTTTGCGACGGTGGATTACGAGTGTCGTATGAATGGGGCAGAATTCTTAGCGTATCCACCAGTTGTCGCGTCTGGTAAAAATGCTAATATTATTCACTATATTAGTAATAACCAAATCATTCGAGACGGGGATATGGTTTTAATGGACGCAGGTTTGTCATCGACGTAAAGCTAACTTTGTTTTCATTGCTGTATCCCTTGTAGTTTATTTTCTTAATGTTCCGTTTTAGGATGCGAATACCATGGGTATACATCCGACATAACTAGAACGTGGCCAATTAATGGCAAGTTCACACCAGAACAAAAAGTTTTATACGATATTATATTAGACATTCAGAACGTTTTAATTTGTAGACTGAAAGAAATGCTCTCCTTGGACCAATTATTTCACGATATGTGCTCTTTGTTAGGCAGAAGATTACAAGACATTGGATTGATACCGAAACAGTTAACTGGTGAAAAATTACTTTCAGCAGCGTATTCGTATTGCCCACATCATGTAAGTCATTATTTAGGAATGGATGTGCACGATACAGGCAAAATTTCTAGAAGCATAAAACTTCAACCAGGAATGATAGTGACTGTAGAGCCAGGTATAATTGAACCAAAAACGTTGCTTTAATTCACTCGGCATTTACCTCATCGATATTTACAGGTGTATACGTAAGCTCGAGAAATCAGTTTGCACCATCGCAATTTCATGGTTTGGGTATACGCATCGAAGACGATGTTTTAATAACAGAAGCCGGACCAGTGGTTTTAACTGAAAAATGTCCAAAGGAAACTGCGGTAATAGAAGCCTTAGCAAGTCAGAATCAGTAATCGCAATGGTAACAATGATTTCTATAAATCTATTCATTCGTTTAATGTCGTAACAAATGTTGATACAATAATCGATGTAACTTGATCGCTTTTGTTTCGTTTCAGATTAAACGAATAATACATTCGTGTTATCGATGTAAGAAATTGTACAAAATTCCGTTCGAATACCATAGTAACAGTACAAAATTATCGTTGCAAGTATCGAAAATTTTATATTATTCGAATATTTGCTTAAGTGGAAACAAGTGAATATTATATACTTGTAACCAATAAAGAATCACTAAGAGGAAGAGTAATACAGTGTACACAAAAAGAGCTAGCATGAACATTTGATGTTAAATCGATTAGAAATTAAACATTTACGAATGTATGTAGCGTTGATAAGAAACAAGCACGGTTACTATTAATTCATTAATAAAAGTGCCAGAAAACGTTCGCTAAAAAATGATCGAAGCTGTTTCGCATCTGTCGCGATGGCTAACGCGAAAATCTTAGATGACAAGATTTCTTAATTTCGAATCGGCTTGTTTTAGAGCGATGAAATTCGTTAGCTGCTTAACTCGCAGTCGCGACCAAACGACGTGATCGTGTAATGCATGAATTTGAGCTGCTGCAAGCGCAGCAGTTTCCGGATAAGCAACTGTGGTACATCCAAGTCCTAAAGATAACAAATAATTAATGATATACGATACGATCAAACAAGGAACTATAATTCTAATCGAATGCGCAATTATATATCACCTGAGGGTACATTCACCGACGACCATATGTCCTGTGAAATGTTTTCCGGCTTGAAAGGTGGACAATTAATAACAGGCAAAGACGTGTTTCCAGACAGTACTGGACCCAATCCATTGCTTCTCCCTGCTACAGCTATTAGCACCACCTAGGAGTGAGAAAAACAACCGAAGATAACTCAAAAACAAGCAATATATTCGTTTATATCAGTAGTTTTATCACTGTGTTTTGGCGATAGTATGGTGTCATGACATAAACATTTAAGAGATATACAGGTCGGATACAATCCACGGAAAATGAAACAGAAAGAATCAACCCCAGTGTCGCTATTCTGATAACGTTCAACATATTTTTATGAATCCTTCAGAGTATTACGACGAAATTTTCGAAATTGTTACAAACTAAAAATTTAATAAAAATAACATACTTTTTCGGAACTACCTTCGTATTCGGAGAGGATACATAGTGTTTCTTGAGTTCCTTTATGAGCGCTACTCACACGAAGATGAACATTTAAACCAAGAGACTTGGCATGGTTTGCTATTTTCTTGCAATGTTCTTCATCAGATATCGAGCCCATTAAAATAACAACATGACTATTATTTGGAGGAATAAGATAGTTTAGTTGATCCGCCACCCATTTAAAATTGCGCTTGACGGTGTTTAAATCTTCTTGAGTAACTGTTGCTAGGTTCCTGTACACCTGAAATGATTGATTTCATTAAATAATAACACGTTATACTGGAATAATTTAAATAACTGTATAGACAAATACTTGTTTATCTTTCATCAGCCGTTTATCGCCGGATGGCCAAAGTCTCCACGAGTCGCTATCAATTATATCTGCTACCATAATTTCACCATTTGTGTCCACGCCGAATTCTATTTTCATGTCTATGAGAGCGCAATCTCTAGTTGCCCATGCCCGCTCCAAAATTTCGAACACAACAACAGTTGTTCGTTGCATAATATCGAACTCATCTTTTCCTATTGTAATTCCATTCAACTTGAAACCTGCAGAAATAACTTGTTCTTCTGACCACTGAGGATCATGATTAGCATCGTCTTTAAAGAACGTTTCTTGTAACGGTGGATTGAATCTATATCCTTCTGGAACTCCTACAACAATACAAATGCAATTACATAAGTACCTACTTAAGTATAATTTCATTGAACAGTTTATTAACATTTTTAGTGCCGAACAAACATATTTCATTACTGGCTGCATTCGCGAAGAACGATTGTTTTATTCTAATTTATACATTTCTAATGATATTAGAACCTTATCTTATTCTAATTTATGGGTTCATCTCTAGTATTGTAAATTTGACTCTGCATTTTATGCTCGAGTTAAATTTTTCAATCAACACTAAAAGAGTTGATCTCTATGCTATGCTGTATTTGCTAACCTTGATGTCTCTTTAGGAAGCTACCGGTAGCCAATCTTCTGGTAACCCATTCTATGGGTACCATCTCACATTTTCTGGCGATAAAAGCTGTATCGTTTAACACTTTAACAAATGCAGTATTCAGTCCTGCTTCTTTCAATAACTGGAAAACTTTAGCTGTGGTAGCTGTACTAATAGCAGCTTTGCCTTCCAAATCGTGAGACTTTACACCATCTCCAGCAGTGATACGATCTTTGCTTTGCAAAAGACATAATTCAGGATTATTTTGTAGCTCGTAGACCTGTTTGGTCTTTCCTTCAATAATTAACTTTCCACGTTCGTATCCTGTAAATCAGAAACAAAATCGTTTATTATAACTCGTTAAATAGCGTTAAAAGCCTTGAAATAATTTAAAAAGCATATTGTAACCTTTCCATTAAAAATTAAATGTTAAAATGCCATTTGTTAGGATCGTATAATTTACGATAAGCTGCTAAAAAAAATCTATTAAATACAAAGAATGCATGCATGTTTTTTTCATTTTAGAATAAACATAATAATGAATTTCTTTGATGTAAAACGTGTAATCTTACAAAAGAAGAATTAAAATTTCTTGGAAAAATGTTTAAATTGCTGAATGAAAATTGAAAATATCATAACGATAATTAACCCTTAGGCACTACTAAATATTCCTATATCAGTAATCTAAAATAATTGTTATGTTATCAAATTACTTTATATCAAACAAATTGCTAAACATTTGAGTATGGCATGAGTAAATTGCATCAGTTTAATATGCATAAAAAGGAAAAAATCATATAGAATGAACATATTCTAGGTCAGAAGAAATGTTTAAATAGTTTTCGTGTTAAAATAGTTCCGAGTGCAAAGGGTTAACAGTTGAAACGCGCATGTTACCGGTATAATTGTTAATTGTTTCACTGCTTACCGGTCATGTTTCTTCTTCTTCGATTACTTCCCGAATGCTCAGCTGCCCAGCCAGCTTCTCTCTTCTTGCACACAATTGAGTCTTGAGCAAGTCTTCAGCGATCCCCACTTTGAAAATTCTGCTTCGTTTGATTGGCGTAATTTTATAAATTATTCTTATGTGGTAAATGAATATATATAATAATACAGGATAAGAACAACAGCGAATAGATAAACACGATTTGGAAATACATGCGGATTCAAGGAATTGAGAAAATAATATTCAACAGTTCTGCTTTATCTTGTTTATCCGGTAGAGATAACAAATTAATTCAAATGCATAGAATACCATCGAAGATTACATGTATTCGTTACTCGATCGGAAGCAAATAGAAATGAAAAATAAGTCTATAATATCTAGCTAAATATATCTTCGAAAGAAGAGTATGTAGCAATCAATTTAATATACATATCATAGCATTGATATTACATAATGTTGAATCCATTCGTAACATGTTTTCGAACAAAAAAAGCAGACCATGATCGATGTTCGATGGAACATGGAACTAAATAGATCGCGCATAGAAAAAATGGAGTTAGCATAACATAAAATGTACAGAATTGTGTATTATTCTGTGTACAGAATTTCAATTCGAGAAATAAGAGACTAAGTACATTTAATTCCGTCGTAAGTGTTTTGCGACTGCAGTCGATTTATTAATTAGTATAAGCATAAGGAAAGGATCGATAATTTTTAAAACAAGATAATAGCTAAATAAGCTAACCCCCCCAATCAAAAGCAGGTTTCCATTGGTCTACGCATTCATTCGTGCCGAAGAAGCCAGTCGAGAGTCATATTTCATGCGGATCTCTTTCAAGCTGACAGCAGAACATCACGACGCTCAAACGTTTGACGCACGTGGTACGTAAACGCATGCTCCAATCTTCTACACATAAATGTGAATGTTTTTTGAAACAAGATTCAAATTGTATGAATTGTACTTTCTTCTGTCAATAGTACAGAAGAAATTTAATACAGAAATTTAAATCGGGAATCCATATATATAGCTTTGTTTTCATTCAACAAGTGGGCACAGTCCATGATATAATCGCAAATGAAAGTTTTTTAAGCGATCGAACCTTGAGCAATTTAGCATAATTATTTACAATTAGATTGAATTGAACACTGACACATACAACAATGACGCGTACATACGCGTGATATACGTATATACATATATAATTAAACTTACGTACTCACGAGCGTGTTATAGCATAGCGC
Organism: Lasioglossum oenotherae; assembly: GCA_028455765.1. Lineage (NCBI taxonomy): Eukaryota > Metazoa > Arthropoda > Insecta > Hymenoptera > Halictidae > Lasioglossum > Lasioglossum oenotherae. The sequence goes on along the minus strand of CM052281.1, from coordinate 5,519,905 downwards.
ATTTAGAACAAATTTGTAAACGATAAACGCGTCAATTTCAAAATAAAACTTTGTAGAAAGTACTTTCTTATCGTTGTTGTCATGTAAAGAAATGTTGTAAATTCGTTTGCCATGCTAAAGGCGTAATTTCTTTCCTTTTTAATCTTTGTATTGTAATGCAAAGAATTTGTTTTGTACAAGAGCTGCAATATTTTTGTAATATTATTTGGACTTGTACGATTAACTTACAAGTTATTTTGTACACATACCGACTTGAATGCGATACACTGACGAAATCAGTTGCGAAATGCTGATTAAGCAAGCACATAAAAAGAGTAGAGTAGTAACATTGAAAAAGAAGTTCTATCAGCTCAACAGGGGTCAATAGTTTACAAGAGCATTACTGATAATTGAGAAGAAATCTCGAGGGGGTCTAATACATGATCTGTAATATACAAATATTATTTGTTTTCTGCAACTGTTGTGTAATGTCGTAAAGTTTCATGCATAATAACAAAATCTTAAAGAGATACAACTAAACGCAGTGGTACAGCTTATTTGTTGTAAAATGATAATTGTTGACAGAAATTTTAGATTAATCAATGGACAAATGGTTTTTCTAGATTACAACAAAAATGTCTTGCAACGTGCAAGTAGAATCCCAGATGGAAATAACGTCTAGAGGGAACACCAAAGGCAGAAGGCTGCACAGCAAAGGAGAAACTAGGGGTCAAAGAATGTCTGGACTTACGCACGAGTGTGGTGTTTTCGGATGCATTGCTGCTGGCGATTGGCCGTCTCAAATCGATGTCGGTCAAGTTATTTGTTTAGGTAAATTAAACCATATACTTTCTATTCCTTGTTGTTCTTTAAAAAGCACTCCACCGATTCTTTCACAGAGGTAATATTTGTCTAGGTTTAGTTGCCCTACAACATAGAGGTCAAGAGAGTGCTGGAATTGTCACTAGCGAGGGTGTTTGTTCGAAATCCTTTCACGTTCATAAGGGTATGGGAATGATCAACAACATTTTTAATGACGAAAACATGAAGAAACTCCGTGGAAATCTTGGCATTGGCCATACTAGATACAGCACAAGCGCAGCAAGCGAAGAAGTCAATTGTCAACCGTTTGTGGTTCACACAGCGCATGGAGCATTAGCTGTCGCTCATAACGGAGAACTAGTTAACACGGAATCTTTGAGGAAGATGGTATGTGTAATGTGTTAATCCTTTGCACTTGGAGCTATTTTAACTCGAAAGTTAAATATTTCTTCCGACCTAGAACAATTCCATTTTATATGATTTTTTTCGTTTTATGGATATGAAATTGGTATAATACTTTGTACAATACTTAAATGTTTAGTAATTAAGTAGATACCAATGTATTTAGTAATGTAAACAATATTTTGAATAATGGTACAGCAATTTTTAATGGCGACTCTGAGTCACCGCTCGAGTGCTAAGAGTTAATAGTTGAAGTACAGCTTGTTAAACGTAGCTGTGCGGTTGACTAAATTCATAGGGATGTGCAGAAGAAAACAAAGACCGCACTCGACGAGAGAAGGATGCAACATTTGAACGGTAAAGTACACACCTTGTCAAAAGTGCGTACTGTCCATTATTTCTTACAGCTATAAACATACAAAACAACTGTTTATATGTTTGTGCGAATACACTTGTGTCATTATACTTTTTAACTGAACTGTCGCAACATGAATCGTTTGACAGGTGACGTATAGTTGTGAAGTTCCACCTATTTACCACTGCGCAGCAGGGTCATTTCCCCTTGCGGGGGACATTCAGCCGCACAGCTAGATTTGACAAGCTGTACATATCTGTTTTCTCAACTTTACATCTGAGATTTTCTAATTCACACTTGTTGGCTTAGGTGTTGGGTCGTGGAGTTGGCTTGTCGACTTACTCGGATTCCGAATTAATCACGCAAGCTCTTTGCTTAAACCCTCCGGAGGGCGAAGTTAACGGCCCAGATTGGCCAGCGCGTATTAAACATCTTATGCAGTTAGCACCGTTATCGTATTCCTTAGTAATTATGCAAAGGGACAAGATATACGGCGTCAGAGATCCCTATGGAAACCGTCCATTGTGTCTTGGGAAGATTGTGCCAATTGGAAATTTGGGTATGTCAACATAGATGGAAATATGTCATATTCTTTATCGAGAAAGACAGTTTGATGGAGTGTTCCTATGTAGCAGGAAACGAATCGGACGATGACGATGACGAACCCGAAGGTTGGGTTATTTCTTCCGAATCGTGTGGATTTCTAAGTATTGGAGCGCGATACGTGCGCGAAGTATTTCCTGGAGAAATTGTAGAGCTCACACGCGAAGGTATTAAAACTATAGACATTATCGACAGACCAGATAAAAAGCCACAAGCCTTTTGTATATTCGAATATGTTTACTTTGCGCGCAGCGATAGTATTTTCGAAGGTAAACTATCAAAATATCATTATACATACCAAGATATGGATATTGGGGCTGTTACTTTCCTTCAAAGGGCAAAGATTTTGAAGCTTTAGATCTTCAAACTTCGAAGGTGATGAGAATCGAAGTTTCCAAGCTTCGAATTTAAGTTTTTTTAAATTTTTTATATCCTGTAAAAATTCTGTCAAATTTTTTATTTATATCTTTATTTGTCAAAAATCACGACATAACATGAAACTCGTAAGTTACAACTTAATATGATTTGAAGACTTCGAAGCTTCAATACTTCAAAACTTTATGCACTTCGAAGTTCCCTTTGTTCCTTCCAATTTTCGAAGAGTCGAAGTTTTGGAAAAGTAACAGCCTTAATAGATATCGATATAGATTTCCAAATTTTGTTTTTCTACTGTTCAGGACAAATGGTATACTCTGTTCGAATGCAATGCGGACGGGAACTTGCTTTAGAATACCCAATAGAAGCAGACATAGTCAGTTCTGTACCCGAATCAGGAACTGCAGCTGCTCATGGCTATGCCAGACAGGTAAACGCAACGAATTTATTTTCCGGATGGCTAAATTAGTGTTATAATAACAAGTACATTTTGAAGATATTTCTCTTTTCGTAGTCTCAAATACCGTTTGCGGAAGTATTATGTAAAAACAGATACGTTGGCAGAACCTTTATTCAGCCTAGCACACGACTCAGACAACTTGGCGTGGCAAAGAAGTTTGGAGCTCTGTCAGAAAATGTAAAAGGGAAAAAGTTGATTCTTATCGACGATTCAATCGTTAGAGGAAATACTATTGGACCTATTATTAAATTGCTCCGAGATGCTGGAGCGAAGGAAGTATGTTTCTTAAGAATTTATTTCGTTCTATGCGTATTTGTTTAACATTACTATGTTGTGCATTTACAAAAAAAATTACATTTAATCGTATTTTTGTAGGTTCACATTAGAATAGCTTCACCTCCATTAAAATATCCCTGTTATATGGGAATCAACATACCAACGAGGGAAGAATTAATTGCAAATAAATTAGATAACATAAAGCTAGCGAAACACGTTGGAGCTGATAGTTTAACATACCTTTCAGTAGATGGACTTGTAAAAGCTGTAAGATTTGGTATGGATAATCGAGAAAGCAGTTACATCGGTCACTGTACCGCTTGTTTAACTGGAGATTATCCTGATGAGCTTCCCGGTGATTTGAATTGGTGAAAAAATGAAACCGTATTTACAAATCTACAGACAATGAATTACACATTATTAAACTTGTGTGTATTATGTATGCTGTTTATTTTCATACTAACGTTAATGTTAGTCAACAAGATCTTATTTTTTTCGTGTAACTTAACAAACAGCCACGTAACTAATGATCAGTCACCACTGTACATTTTTGAAAATAATTCAGTATTTCAAAACTAATTTATATAAGGTATACATATTAATAACGAAAGCCTTAAAATATTGTGATTTTCGAATCACACTGCTATCAAAACTTAATTTTTAAAAAAAGAAAAGATAAAACTATCTTAACAGAACATTTAAGAACAAAATTTTGTTCATACGTGCATTATTTGATGCAATATTTTTATAAATAAATGCGTAGAGAATATACAAAAAAATTACTATATACTATATACATTTTATTAGTTCTTAGTGTAATAGAAATATTCGATCAAAGGGTACAAACAAAGAAATAAATAAATGTTATTTAAACTGTATCACCGTGTTAATCGTATTTAATTAATTTGAGAACGTATTCGCGCGAGATCGTTGCAGAGAATATTGCCGTTAACAATTAGATTTTTAGAGAATTACAGGTATTGATGAATGCGAATGATACATACTTTGTGCAATTATCGTGCAACCATTTTAGCATTCATGTTCTTTCGCGTATGCTTTCAACTGTTCTGATATCTCTTTCATTTTCGCTTCTCGTTTCAGCTGTTTGGAAACTTTATCATTAGTTGAATCTACTCGATCAACTTCTGTGTTACATTTTTCAACGCTAAGTATTTTACAATTGCCGCTAACGCCGTTGTCCTCTAAAATATTCAAAGCGTCGGTGTCTGACTTTTCTTCTACTTGGTTAAAGGGCTTTTTACTTTTCGGCAATAGTCGTGCCTTTTTATCTTTTATTTTTTGTACTTTACGAGCCTTACTTATATTTTTTTTTCTGGGCAACCTAGTTTTACATGTACTTGGACGGCAACCGTCATCTTCTAAAGTCGAAGATTGTGGTTCCATTCCTGACGTCTCTGATTCCTGATTATTGCTGTCACAACTACTTTCAATTGTATTTAGGGTCTCATTCATAATTTCATTGGGAAACATTGGCTGAGAGTGAAATTCATCACCGCAATGACTACAAGTTTCTTCACCCTGGTCGCAAGTGTCTTCAGCCTTATTTATACTATTAAATTCATCTTTATAATTATAGATGGCAAACGGATTATCTTCGTCGGATTCAGATTCAAGCGTTATACCCAGATCCTTTTTCTCTTGCCTGATCCTTCGTTTCTCCAAATAAGAACGAAGGGCATTTAATCTATCGGTTCTCATGGACTTCCAAAATGAAAGAGCTGTAAAAGATATAAATGTGAACTCCGCTACGATTACAATATTATTAACCCTTTGCACTCGAGTGGTGACTTGGAGGCACCATTCTCATACGATTATTCAAAATATTTCATCATTAAATTTATATTCAATAAATTACTAAACCTATTTAATATTTTAATAAACTACTAAAAGTATTGCATGAGGTATTACATCAGTTTTATATTGATAAAATTAAGAGAATCATATATTAGAATAGCTCAGAGTGCAAAGAGTTAAGGGGGTAGACTCTCGTTTCCAGGATTGCAAGGGTACAGGATGCAGCTTCTCATTCCTCGATAATGCAAAGGTGGGGTTCTTCAGTAGTCACAAGCACTAGATAAAAGATCAATCTAGGCTGCAGACACCCTCAAAAGTCCTATTTTCATGTTTACAAGGCATAATTTGCATTATTTGGAAGCATAATGCAACAGCTACATGCTGCAGAACAATGCAAATTATGCCTCATAAACGTAAACTTAAAACTTTTGAGGACGACAGCGGTCTAGATTGATCTTTTATCTAGCGTTTTTGAGAAATGAGAAGGTCCATCCCGTACCCTTGCAATCTAGGAAACGAGTCTATCCCTTTAAGTAAAAATTATGTCAAATTATACCTTCCTCTTGATATCGACATGGTACTCCAGCTAATTGAAGAGTCTTCGAGTTTGGAACACACTGATGATGATCTGAATCACCAAGTACTTCTGTTCTAGGTTTTACAAAAATTCTCTGCATTTTTAAAATCTTCCTAGTTTTCGCAAAATATTCTAAGTTTCGAATATCATCGAAGACAGGATCATCTGCTACGAGAGTGTCGTTCCTTGTGAAAAACATGTATGTACCAATAACATCTTCATAGGCACCTTCATAAAACTACAATCATTAGAAATTACCGATAACATTGTCGGTGAAATATTATTTGTCCTGTGCATGGCACAATGATCACTTTACCTTTCCATTAATTTTCATAATCGGATGTTCCGTGTCTAAACCGATCATGTCTAATTGTAATTGTTCCTCGCTGAACACATTACCGTCTTCAAGTCCTTCGAATTCTACATACACAAGGATTTCTTCCTCGTCTTCGCATATTTCGTCGTCGGATCCCATTTCAATTGTTAATTATTATCAGTCTCTGTTATTATTATATAGACAGCGGATCTTTATGCAAAAGAAAAATGTTCTACCTGAATTTCAACAATCTGGAGTGAATTAGATATTTACACCTCTTACTCATTTTTCTCATATTTAGATGCATAAAATCCGCTGTCTACTTATTATCAGAGAGTATCTCTGGTGATAGGTCTATCCTTATGTCTCGTCGGTGGTGTGGAGACGGGAGCTGATCCAGGCTAACAATAAGCATTAGTGTAGGGGGCAGCACTATAATGGGCACGGCCAAAACCCGGGCGTGAGCACTCTCATATACTCTTTGTCTGTACATAGTCGATACTGGTCGATACGATCGAACACAGTATGTGTTGTAATGGAACCTATAGCTGCCTACAGCTAAACTACACCTGGTACCTGGTTCCCGAAAGCGAGTGATATCTGCCTAGTACTCGTGTCCAATATGGCGTGTATATTGTGAATTGCATTAACGTGCAGGTAAGATTTGTCTTAATTTTTGTCATTTTCATCCGACGGATAAGTTAAATAACGAAAATCTGTGCATTTTATTGTGCAACTCTCTGCTTATATTAGTATTTTCATTTACGTTTCAAGGGATGCAATGTTAGTACGATTTTTTCACTAAAATATGTGAACTCTGTCAACCTTTGCACCTTGAAGGTCCGATTTCTGATGTATATTTACAATGACAGATGTGTCGTGTGGACAATATGTCTTTTCAATTGTACGGTTTGTTGAGTAGGAAATATTTTCAAGTGAAATTAGAGAAAAGATGTTCGTAGATAATATCGCAAATAGTCAAATCTAAACTTGACTCTATAAATTAATCAAATCGGAGTCAAATCTTCAAAATTGAATACATACATTTGAATACTACATATTTTCAACAGTTATTTTCAAATGTTATTTAAACTATAATATTACGAGAATGGCTAATAATATTAATCACGCGCGCGCACACACACACACACACACACACACATATTATTAGTATATATATGCTGCCATTAATCCTTTGCGCTCCAAATTAGTTTTAAATTTTGTTGCCAACGACTCCCTACTATTTTAAGTGTTAAATTTGAAATTAAGGACTTCTTGACTCCTACTTATTTTAAACAATTTTGTTTATTAATTATATTAAATATAGCTCTCAAACTTTGTTGTAATTTATATTTGTGGAACTTTTATTTCTTTTTAACTAAAAAATACGACTTAAATAAATAAAGGAAGAATCAAATACATATAAAAACATGTTTCCTTTACATTTTCCTTTCTCCGATGTCGAGTTACCCTCGACCAAGGAGTGCAAAGGGTTAATAATATATACGTATATGTGATTAATATTATTAGCCATTCTCGTGATACTGTTATGCTTAAATAACTTTTGAAAATCACTGTTGAAGATAGTAATATGTACTTAATTTTAAAAATTTGACTCCAGAATTAGAAATTAAGACTTCAATTCGCTGATTAATTTGATGACAAACTTAAGACTTCAGAACCAGAAATTAAAGTAAGACTATACATAGATCCTCTGCAAATTATAGTCTAGTAAAATTTTGCCAGTTGTACTAATTCGAAACATTATTTAATAGCATGTACGAACGAAATACCAAATATATCTTGAGATTTTATATTTCAATAGCTAACGTGTTTTTATCTTTTCACAGGTCTGCTCCTGCTTAATGCAATTGTGTCTGTGAATAAAGGGATTAAGATAAATATAGGAAACCTGTAGTCAAACAATGTACAATGAACTACAATGGAAACATGCCGGATTGGCATCAATTTAATGCCTCGCAAACAAACGAAGTTACTGCTCCTGCGCAAAATGTGAATTCTGGTCATTTGGCATTCATTCCTGGTGTTAGTCCACCGACATTGAATGCGCATAGTCTTAATTCCGAGGGTATTGGCAAACGTCAGAATGATACGAATTTTAATCCAAGGAATTATCAATTGTTCAACAATGTCTCGAGTGGGGCGAACATTTCGAACAACAGCCCCCTCGTGTCCATGGCACAAATGCAAAATTGCATTAGCCATTATACCTCTCCGAACACGAGAACTCCAATGCTGGATAACTTAAATTCGTCTGTGGATCCTAGGAATACAGCAATCGTGAATATAAATGATGACCTGGCATACAGAAGTAATCAGGTGCCTTTCAACGGATCTAGGGGTCACCTAACAGGGCCAAGTTGTAATTTAAATACACCTGGACCTATATCTGGACTTGCCTCGCGGTCTAACTCCGGGCCAGGTCCTGGAACTAGTCCTAGGACTGGAAATGGACCTGCAGCTAATCCTATATATGGATCTGGTCCTAGACATGGATCCGTATCTGGATTCGCACCTGAGTCAGGTTCCGGGCCTGCAAGTATGGGACCAAGAAATACTAATTTAGGTTCGGTACATGCTGGGAAACCTGGACCTCCCTCGTATGTGCCTTGCAAGGGGCTCTGCTGTAATGCAGACCCCAATATTAATTATCAACAGTGGGAAAAGTATGGATCGTATCAAAATAATGCAATCTACAGAGACAATGTACACCCACCGAATTACCAAATGGAGAACAGACATTTTGGGAATAACTGTAATTTTAGGAAGGACAATCTAGAAGGAAAGGAAACAATGGGCTCTGTGGTTCCCAATGCGCCTGTTGTAGATCACAGAAGAAACTTCACCGATTACAAGTATCATAAAGATCACTCGCTACATAGAAACTATACAACGTCCACTGGAATGTTCCCAAATTATCCTATGCAAAATTACAACTACTCGACGGAGCATCAAAAGTATCCATATCCGATGAAAGAGCATCCGAAGCCGAACAATATGAGCATTCCGAATTCAGGAATGATGAAGCATTCGGAGCAGAACTTTATGCCTCAACAAAAGTATAACAACAAGCAATTTCAATATCAAAACGGAAATATGTTACCTAAAGCAGTGTCCACTTTAAACGTCGATGGGAGCATGGTGTCGTCCCCACAGAATGCTTATTTCAATTCGCAGTTTACGAGAAATATCCCAACAGAAATGTCCCACGAGTGTCAGGAAAGCACCGACAACACTGCGACAGCTAATAGATCGGGAGGTTCTTTCGCACACAACTCGCCACCCCAGCATCAAACGTACCAGCATAAACTAGCGATGCAAAAATTTTCAATGGAGAACCACCTTAGAGAATTAAGTAGAATACCAGGGTATCAGTCGCATCCGAAGTACAAAGAATGCATCATGAGATACAGACACCTAATGAAATTACAACAGTCGACCAATTATCAGAATCCTGTTCAAACTCCGCGAGTAACAACACCAGTTAACGCCGCACTACCGCCGATTAATTTACAATTCGATCAGAACGGTATGTTGATCAACTCGAATTATTTGCCAGACGGTGTCCCGAAATTACCAAACGCACCGGCTGGTGAACAATCATCGGAGGCTATGGAGGAACAGATTAAAGATCAGGCTATTTCTGTAGCCAACGAGAAGCGTCAACAAACTCGGCAATCGGAACACTTGATGATGACTACGCAAAATGAACACGTTCCTCGCTCGTGTTTAGAGAGTTTTCAGAAGCAAGAGGAATTCTTGGCACGGAAGGACTTCAATCAAAATCAAATGAAAGTACAAACGAACGACAGACATAGTTTCAATACTTTGAACACCGACGATAATAACAAAACGATGATGCAGCAGAAAGTGTTGAAAGAGTTCGCTAATAAACCCGAGCTCGACGTTAGGCAGTTTCTAGCTAATTGGGATGAAACAGACGACGAGGAAAACGCATCAAACTTGTCAGCTACAGCTTCGAACGAAACAACTCCGGTCGTAGTTGTGAGCTACGAGAACCTGGATCTCTCGTCGAAAGCACCACAAAACTTGGAGATATCTGGAAGAAATAGTTTCCCCTCGAACAACACTACATCAGACAATGACAAAGAGGCGGGAGAAAATATAACAACGCAGGACTGTTTAACGATATCGTATTCGTCTTCGGAAGCCGCTGCTGATATCGTCGACACTTCTAAACGAACGATAGAAGAAGGTGTGGTGAAACCAGGGAGTATAATACACTGTATAAGTAACGGGCCTGATGAAATACCTACCATACACATAGTAGATAACTTAGAAATAAGCAACATTTTAGGAGCATCCAACGACCAAGTAATAGAAACCTTGGAGAAACAGAACACAATATCATTGTTCGGAGAAGCGGCCGGGAACAACGGAGAAGGGATAATTCTTGAGACTACCGAACAGCATGACAAAGACAAAACTTGTTTGTTATCTACGAATTATGACGATGTGGCCAAAGAGAGTAATATCGAGGATCCAAACATTTCCGAAACAATTCAGACAGTCACTGTCTCGGTAAATAGTCAGGAACTGAGAGTTTTATCGCCTTCGGTAAAGAGTAATTTGGATGTTGCCGAGAATCTAGAATTGAAGAAACAGAGCAGTTTCGTCAACGAAGAATCACACAATCCTGACGACATCAGCTTACCAGATCTCCCAACATCTGAGTGCACACCAATCTCTACAACCTTGAATACTCCTATTCACTCGGACAGCGAAGAATCTTCACAAAACATGGAAGATTTATCTATATCCATATCCACGAACCCGATAGAAGTGATGCAAAACAGTCCGGTGATTAGTTTCACCCAATCTCCGGTTAAAATGGAACCGTACGGACAGCTGAGTAACGAGGATAAACTTGGTTACAAAACGAACATGAACAGTTGCCACGAACAAGACACGACCGTTGACAATTTTGATTTCTCTGCTGACAACTCTAAAGTTAAATCTGCCGAGTTGTCTAGAGGTAAACAAGTGAAAAGTCTTGGAACGGTCAGAAAGAAAGTGTTCTCAGCAGAAAGCAAAGAATGCGATATAAGAGATTTGGACATGTGCGAGACATTGACATCGTCTGCGTATGAATTGGAGGTTCAACAGGAGGAGATGGATAGCGAGAAGAATGCAGAGTACGAATCTTTAAACTGTACACATGAAGGGAAGCAGAAAAAGAAGAGAAGATCAACGGATTCTGTGAAATCTGCAATTCAAGCAGGTAGCTCGGCGTCGGATACGAATAAAGCGGTGCATACTGTGATCTCGACTGATTCCAATGTAAATTTTGTAAATCCGACAGGGTTTGACAATGAAGCTTCGTCATCTAAAAGCGAGGATCTGTCTAGAAAGCAAAAAATCAAAAATTTCAACGTATCTCTGACCGCTATCAATCCACTGCTTTCGGAGGGTGATTTAAATACAAAAAAGAGAATAAAGGAAAGTGTAGATAGAAATACGAGTGGGGAGAAACTAACGAAAGCGCAGAAGAAGGAAGTGGAACGATTAATACAATCGAAACGGTCTGACATGAAGCGGATTGCTAGAGATGGTTCGATCTCGTCTCAAGATGACGATCAATCTGTGTGCCATATGACTTCTCAATACAAAAATTATTCTATTGCTGTGATAAAAGATACCGTTATTTTAAGTGATAAGAAATCACACGGCACCGCAGAAAAATGTATGAACATCTGTTATGAGAGCCCGCACGAAGTTCAATTCAGAGCAGACTGTACCAAAGAGCTTTCCAACGAAATAGAAAAGAAGAAATATTCCAAGAACTGTAAAAGATCTGAAGTAGTACAAAAGGATCCAGATATCGCAGACGAAGACGTTAGATATACCGTGGGAGGTGCACGTTTGTTAAATGAACACAACAGGAACAAGGATAGACTACATCAGGAGAAGAATATAGAAGGAAGGTTGCAGAAAGATGATAATGTAAATAAAGGAGTATCTTCAGAGCAAAATGTATCGTCGCTGGTTAATCCAAGCTCGGAGGATTCGGCTGCGCCAGAGGAAAGCTCGAGGCTTAAATTTAGAAAGAGCTTCGTGAAGAATGCTAATTCCGAGTTCGGAATACAAGTTACAAACGTGAATTTAAAGTTTAAAGACAGCGACGCCGGGAAAGAATTGATATTAGGAGATAAGGGGCAAGAACACGCGAAAGATGCTTTGGATAGCATAAAAATTGAGATTAACGTTTCCTGCGCAGAAATAAATTCAAAAGGACACGAGCAAAACAAACGACTTTTGTATGAAATCGATGATTTGTCTTGTAGCAATATGCTGGACAGTCATTGTCAGACACATTCCACCGAGCAGGAAATACTGTACGCTAACTACGATAAACTTCACAAGATAATTGAAAAGTCTCCTGTGGCTGGGAATACTGCCACGAACGAAAAGAATAAACCCACGAATGATGCAGCAACAGTGGTTACAGATGCAACAATGAGTGCCGTTCTAAAACACAGTGGAAAAAATTCGTTGGAGGTAAGCGATAATGCTTTTTCGTTTATTACGTAGACTGCGGATCTTTATGCAAAATAAAAAACGTTTGCATTGGTTGCAAGAGACAGGAGCCAAATAAAAATTTCATTCTTCCTTTAATTGTCGTATTAAGGTGAAACTCATACACTGGTGGCCTTACATATTTTTAATATTTCCTCTGTTTCAAATTGTACGTAACCATTTTTGTCATAAATGCATAAAATCCGCAGTCTATTTATTACTTCCAAGAACGCTTTGACTTCTGAGAGTCAGTTTGTTACTAAATTGTTACAGGATAATACAACAAGTAAGGATACGTTAAAGAAGAGTACCAACTGCTCTTTCAATGTTGGTACGATCAAAACGAAAAGTGCAATATCTAATACTGCCATAGTTGATGCAAATAATAAGATGTTAACTAAGACAAACGATAAGTTCGAGGAGGAAGAAGATGGTTCGACGAACACGGAAGGCGATCATAGGATTAGAACACAAAATCAATGTTCTAATTTGGCGGAGAGTTCTTCTCAAACTATAACAGAGGCGTTTAAAAAGAGTGACGAGAAGAAGCTGGATGACATATCTTATATGTTAAGCAGTTCGAAGAAACTACCGGATATCGATTTCGTGGAATTGAATTCGAAATCGTTGAGCTCTTTGAACACTCTAGATTTCGATTTGAACCAGAGGGAGTATAAGAAATGCTTAGGAGGGAAAAGCGGCGAGTTAGATGATAATTACACAGGGATGTGGAAGAAGCCAAAGATAGATCACATTTTTGAAGACTGTAACATGTTCCAAAGTACCAGTGGGTACATAAATCCTATATTTTCGAACGTAGATAAAATGGAGGATTTGCATACAGTTCCTGTATACACTACCAAAGACGGAAAAATATTGTATAGCCCTAACCGAAGGTTTACGCATCACGAACTGATGATGGAGGCTCGCAAACGTGAAACAGGTTGTTCCACGCGAAAGTCTCACTACGTCGATACCTGGAACTACTATTACAATTCGAAATTCCGCAAGTGCCACAAGAAGAAACGGCATCGTGGTTCCAACGATAACAGTAAACACGATCACAAGGATACCAAATATCTCTATCAAAGGAAGAGGAATTATTTGGACGATTTCTGTGGAAAACATCACGTTAAGTATAAGGATTACGTGCACAACATTAAAAATAATAATGCTGTTTGGCCCGATCGTTTGAAACTGGATAGGGTATGCAGCAGCAGTGATTCCGACGAGGAAATTATAGGTCATAATGAGAATATCATTGACGCAAGTGATTACAGAATGGTTCACATGATAGAGAATAAAACAGTTGCGGGTGTTTCTAAATCACACAAACGTGAAACGATTACGGAGTCGGAAAGCAAATGCAAAGAAGTTGTGGTATCCGATGCGTTCTTATGCATCAGGAATAATGATACACCATCCGAAGAGACACGGTTGATTCAACTTAATTTTCTTGATAGCGATAAAGACAATATAAATTCTCAGATGGTGAACAATGACTTCGTCGATAGGGAAATAATGGAGACTGTTAAATTTGACGAGAGCGTATCGTTGTTGCATAAATCTAATTGCACTCCAGAGAATCTTCGGTCAAGTAAAGATAAACAATCAGACGAAAGATGCAAAAAGTCAGGAATTTCCCAAGATGACAGCAAAACTATAAGCGACGATATTAGAGAAGAAACGAGTATCGAAGAAAATCCAATTTTCGAAGAGAAAGGAGATAACGAAGTTTGTGCTTCGGAAAGTCCTGTTGATGCTGAAAGGCATCGACGGGAAAATGACCTGAAAGAAAAAAATTATCATACTGAAGAGGACCATACTGAAACCTGTACAGTGTTAGAAACTAATCAGGATGAAGAAGCAACGTGTGAAGCTTATAAAACAAAACATCGCGCATCCAACGAAATGTCAGAAAATAACCTAAAAGAAAAGAATGATCAGAGTCAGACTTTTTCAAGAAATAAAGATATTCTCGAGGATCATACTGAAACCTGTACAGTTTTAGAAACTAATCAGGATGAAGAAGCAACGCGTGAAGCTTATAAAACAAAACATCACGCATCCGACGAGATGTCAGAAAATAACTTGAAAGAAAAGAAGGATCGGAGTCCTCTTTCACAAAATAAAGATACTCTCGAGGATCACACTGGAACCTGTACAATTTTAGAAACTAATCAAGATAAAGAAGCAGCGTGCGAAGCTTATAAAACAAAACATCACGTATCCGACGAAATGTCAGAAAATACCTTGAAAGAAAAGAAGGGTCAGAGTCCTCTCCCACAAAATAAAGATACTTTCGAGGACCACACTGAAACCTGTACAATTTTAGAAACTAATCGAGATAAAGAAGCAGCGTGCGAAGCTTATAAAACAAAACATCACGAATTGTCCGAAGATATTTTAATACCTGGGATATCTAAGGAGACGTTGACTAAAGCTATGGATGTATTGCCTAAGAGCAGTAACAACGAATCGAATGATGAAACAGATTTCGGCCAAAATATGAAACTGGTAGAAACCTCGAACACAAATGAGAAGCACGAAGAAAATATAACCAAGGATGCAGAAGAAAGTATTATATCCATGGAAGATGAAAAAGAAGACTCAAAAAATGTTTCAAGCGTAAATAATGTTATTTCTACAAAACAAGAGGAATACGAATCTCAAATGATGCATGTAACTACAACTAATTCAGAAAGCTCGAAGTATTCTGTTGAAACAGTTAAAACTAACGAGGCTGTGAATACTGATCTCACGCAAATAGATAATCTATCGACGAAACAATATATCGAATCAACAGAGTTTACGGAAACTACTACTCATGTTAACGAAGACTATACCATTAATAAATCAGCGATGTCTCTGGGAAACGCTGTGGGTGTTTTGACAGAAGATGCAATGGTATCTTTCGATAATTCAGAAGACCATTCGAACGCTAGCTATCCAGGTAAACTTCAAAATGAGTACGAAACTAATCGTACTAGAGAGTCTTCTGTAGAAAATGAAATGCCCGATTTGTGCATGTACGACGAGACAAAAAGCTCTCCACCTGAAATCTGCGTTAAAAAGAAACCAGATAACGAGGAGTATGAACAGGAAAAAGAAGAAAAGTGTGAATTATCTTCTTTCGAGTCTAGCAAGAACTCGGAAACTGATTCGTCTCGAGGCAACATGGATATAAAAGCGATACCGAAACTCGTCATAAAGAAAACCGATGCTTCAATGTCGAAAACAGAATACTTATTCGATTGCACAGAATCCGAAAATCTTTCTGATAAATATAACACAAAGTTACTGCCTGATTTGCGGCCGAAAATACCTAAAATGATAATCGTGAAAAGCAGATCACGTTCGGCGACACCTACTACTGAAATCTTGGAAAAAAATAAATCTGAAAAGACTCAAAGCTTTTCGTCAGAGCACAACGATACCAGCATGGATGTAAATAACAGCGACGCTGAATCGTATACATTGAAACGTAAAAATTACGAAAGCAAAGTTCCAAAAGTGAAGATAATGTTGGACAACATTTCTTCCAAGGATTTGAAGCTGTATATGAAACGGAAAGCTGCGAAAAATATCGTCTCGAAAATGGAAGTGAAAAGAATGAAAATGCAAGAAAAGAAGAA
This sequence comes from Lasioglossum oenotherae, assembly GCA_028455765.1. Taxonomy (NCBI): domain Eukaryota; kingdom Metazoa; phylum Arthropoda; class Insecta; order Hymenoptera; family Halictidae; genus Lasioglossum; species Lasioglossum oenotherae. The sequence continues at coordinate 5,503,732 of CM052281.1, read as the reverse complement.
TTCCCCGGTAAAGTATGAAACGGAAGATAGTTCGGAAACAGAAATGAGTGGTTGCGATGACGACGAGGAAATCCCAGAGGAATTGTTAACCAGCGAAGCTGATAAAATACCAAAATTAAAATTAAAGAAGCAAGACGAGGATATGATTTTATTGCTAGAAAGAACCAAGGAGAATGATAGAAATACTTCAAAAACGCTTATCAAGAAACCTAAGAAGTCCAGAGAAGAAGGCGTTAAACACTTCAACGATGATGAAATCAGAAAGAAATATCCGCAGTATATTACTGAAAAGATTCCTAAAGTTATAATAAAAAGAACACAAGTTGGCGCGGAATTTAAGTGTGAAATTAGTAAGAATAAAAAGTTTTCTAATATCGACGCATCAAAGTGGCAACCGAAAGTTAAACTAGAGAGGCTGAAGATTCTAGACGACATCGCGAAAGATCCAAAGGAACCGGAGCTCTTGCTCAAGAATGATATTAATGAGAACGATTCGGATTATAACGGTACCGTTAAATTATATAGATCTAATTCAGTATCTAATTTATCGACTATTAAATATAAGCAGAGACGATTTTCTGATCCTGATTACACGAAACTAGATGTTAAATCAACTTCGACTGTTATTGGTTTAAAAAGTGATAAAGGTAAACCACCGGATGCTAATGAAATTCATAATCTCAAGCTAATCGATAATGAGAATATAAACTTGAAAAGAAAAGGTAAGAAAACATTGTTGTCTCAATCGAAACTGGTGAATCACAGTTTGAGCAATGAAAGCGAAATAGATAAATATGAAAATGTTCTAGACGAACCTTTCGAGAATCATTCGATGAAAGATGACACTGATTCGTTGGCTGAGAGAAGCGAATACTCATCCTTTGGGACCAAGCCAAGTATATCTTCGGTAGAGGACAAGTACTTGTCCTCTGGTATTTTGCATTCGCGCAACTTCGATGATAATGATAATTCTATTATTAAAGTTGATTCTTCGGACGAAAGCCAAACTACCATAGAACTTCTACCAGCATCTCCTGATAGCAGCGACAATGACAATGAATCAAAGAATCGTGAGTTTGAAAGTTTATCTCGAATGCACTTGAACGATGCCATGCCGACTCAATTGGAGCTAGAATTAGATCTCATCGATCTCAGAAACACACAACATTCGGATGTGATTGCGCCGAAAATGAATACGTTAAATTATGCATCGCATTCTAAACACGAATGTGTAGACAGTGGACCATCGAAAACATTTTTCAGTGATTTACAATGTCCTTCGCGAAGTGCCTTTAATAAAAACAAAGTGCAAAGTCCAGAAAAGAAATCAAACGATTATTTTTATTATAACGATTTATTAGTTAAGGAAGTTTTAGCTGCTAAGGAAGCACTGAAGAAATGTCTATCTAAATCTGTAAACGAAGATAAAGAGAGGAGGGCACCAAGACCTAAAACTGTAGCAGAAAAGAAACAGGGTATAAGTTTCAGTTTCAAGAATTTCGAAAAATCATGTTATAAATCGGAAGATAAGAAATCTACAAGCACAGGAAGCAAAGAATATAAATCTATTCAGCAACTCGATATCGAAGAAATTGAAGAAAACCATTCCAAGCAAGATGAACACTCTTCTATGGGACAACAATTAAGATTGAAAGAGTCGCAAGAAGAAACATCTTACAACATTCCTATGGCTTCTACGTGTAGATCTACGAGCGGACCTGAGTTAGCTACGATTTCTTTAAAAGCAACCAAAAAATTTGGTCAAATTGCTATCAGCAAGGAGTCTTTGAGCATAGAAACTAATACGTTCGATCTCTCCAACAATCTGGATACTATACAGGATACATTGAAACTTACCGAAAGAAAATCAGAGAAGAAAACAATAAATAGTATTCAAGATCAAAAAGCTAATGATGGTTCGTGCGAAACGAAGACAAAAGAAGATAATATGCCATTATTAGTGCCAGAGTTTGCTTTAAATTTTGATTCGAATTCGGATAGAGACAGTTCCAGATCACCACCTGTTATTACAAATCAGGAAGAAAGTGACATTGCAGCAGATAATGCGAAAGACACAAAGAATAAAGTGATAACTCCAATCGAGAAAATAGAAGAGAATAGTAAGCATTCCTATAAAGACTGTGAAATGACTATAGCTGATATTATAACACAACTAGCTTACCATGAAAAGGTAAATATATATTTATTCAGCTCAATTGAAAACGTACAGCATCTAATTCTTCGTTAATGTATTGTGTTACAGGCAACAATAAAGCATAGAAGATATTGTAATTTGTGTGAGAGGTGGTTCCCCACAACATCGCGACATCGGCGACATTTAGCTGGATATCAACATCGTTACATGGAATTGACACAACGTAAAAGTATTCACACTTTATTCATTTTATTCACTGGCAAACCTTGTCCAAGACTTTTACCAGCCAATGTGATCCGCACCGATTGTTCCATTGGGGAACTGACGCCTTTACAAATTGCTGTACAGGTTTGTCTCTGGAATTACAAGAAACGTAGATGATTGATAATACAGTCGGGGACAGTATGTTAAGTGGACACTCTTAAAAATCGCATAACTTTTTATAAATTGGTCCAAATGACTTGAATTTTTTAAAGATGTTAGACCTGGGTCAATCCACGCGAAAACGGACACTTTTTTACCACGTTTTTATTAACTCGCTTTCTTGTCTGTCTGTTCGGTACAAATTTTGCAATTGATTTTAAACTATTTAACTTTCCAATGAGATAGAAACTTGAAACTTTAAACATAACTCAGAACTAGATGACAATGCAATATTTTATCGGTTCTTCGATCGAACGTTCTTGTACGTAGATCTATTTAGTTTGAATTTTTTCGTTTTAAATCTTACAAGTATTTTCATAGCTATTAAAAATTCACAATCGCAAACTTTCAGGACTATCTGTATGGGGTTAGGAAGCTGTATAGGGCTAGGAAAAATTATTTTATACTTTTAAGACCGTTTTAAAAACGTGGTATATTAAACATTTTTTAAAATTCAAATTACTTCGTAAAATCTCGGATTTGTTCAAGCGTTCACTTCAAATAATTTTAATTTTGTCAACTTTCAAATGTCCATCTTTTTAAAAAGAGGTCTGTGAAGGGGACACTCGGGGTTATATCCTCATTCTTTTTTTGAAGTGAAACTTCTTTGCTGAGGGGGCTACAATGCTATTTACAATTTTCTAGCGTTGCGGAAGTGACGAAATTTCGCGAATAATCTCGAATAGTTTGACAAGTAACACTTTCATAATTAATTTATTAACTTTAAAGACTTCATTGGTGAACTTTTAAGATTGTAGAATGTAAAATGAAGCCTTGGCTACATTCCCATTTCAGTTTTATGCAGGTTAGATGCTTAAATTGTTAGTTATTAACAAATTTTGGAGAAGTGGTATGTTATGTATGTCTGTCCTTGTCGCATAGTTCGACCCTCCTTGTCTTACGCATTATGGGAACTTCCGAAACAATCAGCCCGCGCAACAATTGTTAATAACTAATTAACCAGAGTTAATTTGTGAACATTTGCAATTGGATAACATAGAGTCAACCTCCAGCTACTTTCACATGCAGCTTCTCATCGGATTTTGTTCCGACTGAAAGATTTATAAACAATTATCCAAACCCTTGTTCTAAACTAACCTGAAAAATTTTGACAGGTGTCAGGTAAGTAAAAAAACATACGCGTTATATCCTCATTTTTTTTTTAAATTCAAGTCGTTTGGACCAATTTTAAGAAAGTTATGCGATGTTTGAGTGTCCACTTAATATTGTCCCCGACTGTATGTGATTTTAAATATTTGCTTTATTATTTGTGTATTTTAGGATGTATCGAACTACGTGGAACCCACGGAAGACGTTAAAACGATAGAATGATAGCAAGGAGTCACTGCAAATTACTATAACTGTGTACATATGTTCTCTGTGATCACCTATAGCGGAACAAACTATGTATGTGAGTATCTCTAACAAAAAAAGTACTATAAACCACAGAAAAACAAGTTCTGTAATACATTTAATCTCAATCGAATTGTACATGTTCATTGTATATGTACTATTATGAAAAATTAACATCTACGAACTTTGCGACAAGTGCGCTGTTAAAAGATGTTAATTGTTAAAAGTTACTTGGAAACAAAAATTATTTTCAATAGTTAGGTATTTAGCCAAAGATTTTCGCTACAAAGTACATATTAGATTATTTATAGTTTTCGAAGACTGCACGGTCTTTTATTTGTACAAATCAAGTTATGAATAATATAAGAAATGAATGTGCTCGTTATAAATTTTAACTTATACTGTGAAAAGACTTACATATATGATGTATAAACATACATATATACATAAACATATATGTATGTATGTACATACACACATTCACAATATATATATATTTATATATTATTATTATTATTGTTTCAAGAAAGCTATGTACTCTTGCAATGTTAAATAGACCTAAAAACAAATATATATAGTTATATTTGCATAGAATTATATATTTTAAGCAGGGGTAGTCAATGTGAAAGATATATCTATATTTTATGAAATAATAGAAAACGATGTACTATGAGATGTTACAGTTTTGTACTAGGTACGATAGAGAACTACATAGAACTACAGAAAAGAATATTAAGTTATTCATTTTATTATCGAATTGTTTCGAGCGAATATATTTTATATAAATTACTTTGGTTGCAGTTCTGAATCAAATTTTGCTAACGAATGATTTCATTGAATCAAATCAAAATATATTCGAAAATATCGAAAACACATATTAGAAGTATTTCAGTAATATACAGTTCATTTTTGTACATACACGAAAAAGAACGATGAGTTTGTACGTTTATATTTCTTAACTATAATAAGTGTAATCTTATTTCTAAAAGACCTGATCCTTGTTTGACAAGAGGAACATAGTTCAGCTTAAGGATAACATCGCATGGCTCGTTAAGAAGTTTATATTGTACAGCGATGTATTTTCACCCCTGTCACTTGTTTCTGTTTTATTCAAAATATTTAAATGTGCCTAATAAGTTATTGTTCATATAATAATGAAGTTTTGAATTGTTTTAAACTGTTTGTTCACTGTTTTTCTTATTATTAATATACACAATCTAAGAATAGGAAATATTCTTAAAGAATAAGTTCCTAGCTATAGAAAGACATATTTCTTGTTACAAGGCTAAAAAAGAAATGTTGGTACAGGGTTAACACAGTACACAGACAATCGTTTCATAGTTTTCTGTTCTCTGGTTTACATTCCAAAGAATACAAATATATCGCGACTCACTTTATCGAAATAGAGTAATGTAGTTTTATTATGAAATTTAATCGAATATAGAAAATAGAAAAAAGTATATATAAATCTATTGACTGTTATTTCACTTAATGTTTTGTTTCATATGTTTGTTTTATCGATTTCATATTTTATTCGCACGAGTGCCTTAAAATACACCTAACAGTATTTGTCGTATCATGTTATATATTATATGCATATATTATATGTGTATATATAGCATTAAACAAAATCATATATTTACGTGCACTATATTCTAGTGCATATTTTTAATGATCTTAAACGAGATGTGCATAACAACATTGCAGTTATGAGAGCATATAATTCCAAATGTACAGTTAATTAAAGGAAACATACGGTAATGTATCCTTCTAGAAACTTATAACTTTCATATAAAAATCAAACATTTTAGCGAATGTGTTTAAATGATAATTATGTACAAAGAAATATTTTCTCATAATTGGAACCTATAGTTATGCACAAGTTTTACGATATCGATGTGTGTTCTATGTGCCTAATTATAAAAAGTCTATACATATATACATTATTGAAGTTCAATTGTGTGTAATACTACTTATGTACATTTAACGTAATCTAAGAGTACGTCACGTGTATATTGCTTAAACGGTCAAATCGAAAATATAGATAATTTTATAAATATTCATAATTGTGCGGCAAAGAATTGTATCTATTTGGCAACATATGTACTGAGTTGGAAAGGAGACTTAACAATTTTATAACATTTCTGGTGTGCAAATACGTATAGTATCTGTTAGTAGGAATTAGAGATCTCGATCACGTGTACCTGAAATACACGTGTACGCGTGTAGTTCGGATGTTCGTGTTGATGTTCGTGTATTGTTTACTACTTACAATTGGATACACCAGTACACGTGTGTTTCGATACATGAATACACGTATATCTTACTTAGGTAGCACACGATGTTTTTTAGACGTCGGTTTTACGTCTTACGTCACAAAACACGCCTTTTAGACGTCTATAAGACGCCTCTTTAGATACGTTGTCTTTATGGCAGAAATAAAACGTCTAAAAGCCGTCTTCCTTCAGCCGTAAAAACGACATCTCCAAAAAAGCGTCATTTTGGGACACAAGACGTAAAAACGACGTCTAACAGACGTCGTGTGCTATCTAGGTAAAATACACGTGTATTAAACATTACACGAACTCAAACACGTATATATTCGTTACACGTGTACACGTGGATTTTCAATACACGTTCAAATTCGTGATCTCTAGTATGAATGCAACAAAATTGCATAGTATAAACATTTGATCATCTAATAGCATAACAATTAAGTTTGAATATTTAAGTTCGACTATTTGAACATAAAAAAAAATCAGGATATTCTTAAAAAATCAAATTTTATGCAATATATAGTTCGTTTAGATAAACAATGTAGATTTTTAACGAATTTGATTGGTGACTTCCATTAATGTAAATTAATCTAAGGTGGCACTGATTCAATTAAAAAAATATTTCTTTTATCACTATTGCATTTGAAAATCGGGCTTTACAGTTTAAAGTATATAGTGGAGTATAAAAGATGAGAAAATGTGAAAAATTTGAATCAGCGTATTATTTCACGTATTTGTACGAACTTTTACTTGTAGAAATTTTTCCATTATATTTCTAGTTTCTATTATTTTGAATACCAATTTTTGATCATCGACAACACCAATTTTGATGAAAAGATAATGTATTATCTTTATAATGTTCCAATCATGAAACTTTAATTTTTAGCTAGTATTTATATTTTGAAGAGTCGTCAGACTTATATTGTACATTAAATACAAATTAGATTGCACCATCAAAATGGATCAGATTCGTACAATGAATTGTGTGTAATTGTATATTTTTACAAAGTTTACAATTGTTCATTCCATTAAGAATGTAGACTTTTGAAATGGTTGTTAGTTCCGCAATTCTGAAATAAGCAGATGGTTTATACAGTTCTGCTAATTTTGTACACTGTGTGGGAATAATATAGAATACTTGTGTGAGATGTATTACACTAAGCTGCAAGAGTGTTTCAGATCTGTAACATTCTCGATTTGCAAAATTAATTATGAATCCTATTTTACATAAGAATTATAAGAAATTTAAACTTTACAATATCACAAGATTCAAAATTATTATAGTATATACATTAAATAATTACCAGAATCACGTCAGTTTCATATAGATTAAGTTTTTATAAAAATCAACAGATTGGTTATTACTAAAATGTTACATATCTAAACACAAAACCATTCCATAAAGCAGTATAAGATATTTTATTGATAGAATTAAGAATTATACAAATCGATAGATTATGTTGTTATCGTATTTAAGCTACAAAGTGTATACAAAATTTTAGTAGATATATTAAAGAAATAAATAGAACAAAAATTATATTGTGTATCTGTATTATTTTCGATGTCCTAAATCCATATACATATATCCTGGTTTAATAATTTTATTTTATACTAGCTGTACCCAGCCACGCGTTGCTGTGGCTCATAGATATACAAGGTGTCCCAAAATTCCTACACATCCCGGAAATGAGGTTCCTGAGACCATTTGAAGTGACATTTTCCTTTGCAAAAATGTTATCCGCAGCTTTGTTTAGGAGTTATTAACGAAAAATACGGACCAATCAGAGCGCGACCTAGACGCGAATTCCACAGTCGGCCCGCATGGCCGCCGACTGTGGAATTCGCGTCTAGGTCGCGCTCTGATTGGTCCGTATTTTTCGTTAATAACTCCTAAACAAAGCTGCGGATAACATTTTTGCAAAGGAAAATGTCACTTCAAATGGTCTCAGGAACCTCATTTCCGGGATGTGTAGGAATTTTTGGACACCCTGTATAAAACCTGTATGCCATTGTATGACACCGTGTATGCTACGTTGTGTCAAAATTTCAAAGCAATCAGTGAAGAACTTTCGGAGATTCCAGATTTTGAACAAACGAATATTTACATTTTTATTTATATAGATTGAGAATAATAATGTGTTCAATTGAATTGTTTACAAATTGTTAAGAATACAATTTCACATTTAACAATTTTGTTAAACGATGTCTCTGCTTTATTTATACAACAATAATATCAAACTTTTTCTTTTGTACAGTTGATATACATACATAGTAGCGGACAAAAGTTTTCTAAAGAAGATGATAACTTTTTTAATATTGTACTATACGATTTGAACTTTTTTGGGAAACTAGACCAATTAGTTTACTAAAGGATGTGAAAAGAGATTTTTTCAAAAATTGCAATTATTCGGAATTATTGAAAAAATACTAAAACTTGAATTTTTAACTTTTTTATGTGGGCCTATATTGAAAATTTAAAAAATACGTTTTGTAGATCTGTGTCAATTAAACATATTCAGAAAATTTCGTCAAAATCGGTCGACGTTGCAATAAGCTACAAACATTTAAAGATGGTAAAAATTTCAGATTTTCACGATTTATTGCTGAAAATGGGGTACCTTGAGCATTCCGCATAATTTTAAAAAATTTATATGATTTGATTCTGAAAAATGAATGTATAACAAGTATATTTCTGTGTATTTTGTAAGTCGTGACTCTTAGGACACGCTCTGGAGTATTTTTGTCCGGTACATTCCTGATTCCCGCCAATATAACTGCCTTAGGGCTCTGCTACACTCTGCTACCAGAGAGTATATCTCATATACTCTCTGCTGCTACCAGATGCTACTGTCTGCTACCTCATCACAGTGTTCCGATATCTTCCAAGATTTTTCGTACGATGGATGGCCGCTGGTGGCGCTGCGAGGAAAAAACAGTAACGTATCTATGATGACGAGAGGTAGTGGAGCCTTGCGCCCTGCGCCTTGAGACAGTTATATCGGCGCGGAAGTACCTGGAAGTACCGAAACAATCTGTTCCGGACAAAAAAACTTTAGGACGTGTCCTACAAGTTACAAAATATACACAAATGCACATGTTATACATTCATTTTTCAGAATCAAATCTTTTCAAATTCTGCGGGGTGCTCAAGGTACCCCATTTTATCGAGAATCTTACTTTACTGAGACTGAAAGCGTCATCAGCGGCCATCCATCGCACGAAAAATCTTGGACGATATCGGAACACTGCCTCATCATAGATACGTTACTGTTTGTCGCGCATGCGCATGAAATCTTGCGCATTTCTGGCATTACTGGTCCGAGTCCAACCAAAGTCCGAATAGGTCCGAATAAGGATCGCTTTATGCTGGCAGGGTGTGCTGTCCAAAATCGAGCAGATTCCGAGCATTCTGAGCTTCGAGCGCGTTCTGATGCATCTGCTGGCATCTTACGATTGCAGGCTATGCTCGATGTCTGCTCGAGGCAGGCCTGGCTGACTGGGTAACTAATAAGATAATACTTCAAGTTATTGATTAAATGGGAATCTCGAAAAGCATGCGCGGTTTTACCGTAAGTTGTGAGGATGATGTTTCACGAAGTTGTGCGAATCCTTTTCCATTTTGTTACAATATTTTACTATGTGACTGGTGAAACGTTAACAAAGAGAAATGAAAAACGAATTAGTGTTAGGAACAATTATCCAATGTGTCTCGACAGCTTCGACATACACAGAGATAAAATAATTCGGACATACGAATCTCGCGACAGGGGTGCTAAGTATTTAAATGAGACAGAGGTTGATTCAAAGGAAGAATGTCTGAAGTTTTGCTGTGATACCGTGGACTGCGATGTATTTATTTTTGAAGAAAAGGTACATACAATTTCCAACATTGTTTATTAAGTGCTTAACATATTATTATTTATAACTAGACTGCGGATGTTTATGTAAGTTTCAATTTTTGTAGACAAACTTTAAGAATAGCTTAATTAAGTAATAGTATTTGTAGATCTAAAATAAATAAAAATCGTATTCAATTCTGTTGAATTTGATACTCTAGCAGTTTTTGAAAATTTTTAGAAAGCATAAATGCATGAAGATCCGCAGTCTATTTACATATAATATTTTCTGAGCACTGCTATATGAAATTATTTACATAACTACTGGTAAACAAATAAAAGAGTAACACATTCCCTATACTTATATTAGTAGACAGCAGATCTTTATGCAACATCAAAATTGTCTAGCTGGATTGCAACAAATTGGAGCGAAATAGAAAATTTTCCATCTTATAATATTTTAAATAAGTTGAAAATAATATAATAGTATTTTTAAATTCTTCTAATGTTTTTACTCTTTCGAATTACACAAATACATAAAATATGCTGTCTACTTATTAGCATTCTGTTAATAATAAATTGTTATTTATGTAACATACAATTTAGAAACCCGGATCTTGTTATCTTTTCCAATGCGGGCCATTACATGATTTTAAATGTAAATTTACAAGTCATGCAAATTATAGTAGTGCAGTACGTACTAAATACAACACGGAAACTAATGGACAACTGCAGGAGGAAATTCAAATTTCTCAACAAGAGCATGAGTTAAAGTCTCTTAGGTGAGTAATGATTATACAGTGGTTCAGTATACAGTTATTCGGTGGGGCAACTATCGACTAAACTAAAGGGGCCTTATCGACATCCCGAAATAGTAAGGGAGGAAGAAATCCCTTAGGGAGCAAAAAAAAGGGTTCCGTTGATGTAAACATTCTGTTTCATTGTTTATATTTGTTTTTGGTTTATTTCGTACACATATTTTCTTCTCTACACTTCCACATTCTCGAAAGAGCTTCAAGACGCTTCTGATAGTTTGAACACTAGGCTCTCTCCGATCAGAATATGTTCTTGCATATTGTAATTGAGCTTGCACTGCATTTTGTCTATATTCGCAGTAAACGGTTACAATATCACATTATTCAACGATCAAATACAACATTTCGACAATATTTCAGTGTTTACATCAATGGAACCCTGGTAGAGTACGGTAAGCATGATCATGGTCTTTGTACGTTAAGTTATGCTGCTTGAAGTATAACTCCATCAAAGGTCATTTGGAGGTCAACATATTATAATGGTTGAATTTGTCATTTCAATAGTTATAATGTTACACTAATCAAAATATGTTTGAAATATCTCGAAACAAGAAATATATGACTTAGACCACATTCATAATTATGGACACATATATCAACAAATTCTACATACAACTGATATATGCGCATAAATTTTGTATAAACAGAAATCTAGCAGAACCTGCACCAATGGAGTATTCCTATACTGAACCATCTATGAAATTAATTGCAACTTTGGCACCAAAATTATCATTAACAACGCAACTTACTAAACAAGGTACCTGTTAATTAGAAAATTATCCAATAACAAAAAACACAAATGGATAGTAACATATTATTTCATATAATAGCTTGCAGTCGCATCAATCAATATGAATGTAGAACATCTGGAGATTGTATTGCAGTGTACAATGTGTGCGATGGCATCCCACAATGCGCAGATGGATCTGACGAAGCTGCAGATCTATGTCCTACAGAGAAACCAACAATATCTCCTCCTTTAATGCAAAGGCCTCAACCGCCACAATCACTTTTGCCAATTGACGTTATAAAGTATCCGGTAGTGGATCCACACAAGGCTCTTGCACCATTGTATGCTCGTGTTCCGGAAGTTAATCCTAAGCCATGGGAACTATCCAACATAGCCCATCCAATGATACCACAACAACAGCCTCTTTTATATCCAGCGCAACAGCTGGAAGGTCCACTGCATAAAATATACGGCGCTCCAGGGTATCAGTGGGAATATCATCAACCCTTATATGAACAAAACAAAGACATGTATAATCCTGTTAATTCTTTTCATGAACCAAATAATATAAATTCGTACGAACGTAAGTCAAGCATTTGTACAGGGTGTTTCGTTTATCTGAAAACGGAAATATCTCGTGACACACTGAAGTTACGAAAAGAATTTATTTACAAAAATTGTTCGATGTGACAATGATATGAAGTAATTTTTTTCAGGACTCGAATGTTGGAGGAGGAAATTTCAAAGTCAAATTAATTTTTGTTAAAGGGAACCATATACATCATAATACGGTAACATTTTCCGAGACGAATTCAACGACATATCTAACAAACAACAAGAACCAATTACAAGAAGGTCGATCTTTGTTTACAGCGTCTAGCTAATAGCCGGTAATTTCGAATGTTTTTTAACAGTAAATAACATAATGTGATATGTCGTTGAATTCGTCTCGGAAAATGCTACCGTGTTATGACAAAAAAAATATATGGTTCCATTTAAAAAAATCAATTTGACTTTGAAATTTCCTCCTCCACCATTCGAGTCCTCAAAAGTATTACATCACATGATTGTTCCCTTCACACCGAATAATTTTTGTAGACAAATTCTTTTCGTAACTTCAGTCAATACAACCATATTATTAAAAAACATAAAATTACATTATAGATTTATTGTCTTCTAGAAAATCAACCGCATATTTTCAATCACAAAGGATCAGGTGTTATAGGTGAAAAAGAAGCCGATAAGTAAGATGTTATAATAATACACAGGGTGTTCTAGATAAAATGTTACAAGCTGTTTTCTCAGAATCTAATGAAGATATCGAATTAATTTTTTTTTAATTAAACGGTTAAAGAGGGCTAATATTTTAGTATGTATTAAATTTTTTTGAGGTAATTCTTTGGGGGAGAAAAGGGAGCCCCAAAATAATTATTGTGATAGCTCTCATTAAACTCAATAGCATTTACTTGAACTTTTTTTTATTGCACATAGTTACAGAGTTATAACGAACAATTTGTTGCGAAAAATATCATAATATTATCACATACAACGTTTTATTAAATGTTTAAAATCTAAACAAGAGTAACACTGTTGACAAAATCTTTCCAGAAATCGTCGTTGCATTACCAAGTTGTATGTACAAAAAAAAACGGTAACTTTTTAAATATTGGACTATACGATTTTATTGAGAAATCAGAGCAATTATTTTACTACAGGCTGTGAAAAGAAATTTTTTTAGAAATAGCAATTGGTCGAAATTGTAGAGAAAATACTAACAAGGAGAACCCCCGCTCTGTCCCTCACGGATTTTGTTCAGACTTTACAGAGTTATAGATCTCGTTCCCCTGATTACAAAAATACCCCATTATAAGGGCAGACACTCAATAATTTTCGAGATATTTGCAATGAAAGTTTCATAACCGTAAAATATATATAGTTTAGTTCAGATTTTTATTAAGCAATGGTGTGGCGTAACAGCAGCTCGCTGCTGTTACGCCGCAGGCCCGGGTTCGAATCCCCTTCGTGGTAAATTATTTTTTATTGTTTTTTATCATGGATAATGCATTTTCAATGTTAAATAAATTTTAAATAAAATATTTTCATTCGCTAAAGGACTAATTGAAAATGATACTTATTATTTTATAGAAGAAACACTAGAAAGTCCAGAAAATCTATTACTACATAAGAGATAATAATTATAAAATAATAATAATATTAAAATAATAATACATAACAAATATAAATATAAATACAAATACAAAATAGAATTAATGCAATGTATAGTAATCAGAGTGGTTAATATAAACAATACACGTTACGTAGAATAAATATAGAAATCAAATATAATACTTATAATTTTTGTTATGTGCAAAAATAGTATTTATTTGTAAAAGACAGTAATGTTACTCGACGAAGATTTCGGTGTAGAGATTGATCTGGCAAGGGGCTATGGGGCTCGCACTCTTCAGAATTTTGTGTAAACTATTTACGTTAACACCACTCTGATTACTATTGATTGCATTTATTCTATTTTGTATTTGTATTTATATTTATATTTCTTGTTTGTTATGTATTATTATTTTAATATTATTATTGTTTTATAATTATTATCTTTTGAATATGTAGTAATAGATCTAGTGTTTCTTCTATAAAGTGATAAGTATCATTTTCAATTAGTCCTTTAGCGAATAAAAATATTTTATTTAAAATTTATTTAACATTAAAAATGCATTTTCCATGAAAAAAACAATAAAAAATAATTTACCACGAAGGGGGATTCGAACCCGGACCTACGGCGTAACAGTTCACCTCGCTACTGTTACGCCACACCATTGCTTAGTAAAAATCTGAACCAAACTGATATTTTACGATTATGAAACTTTAATTGCAAATATCTCGAAAACTATTGAGTGTCTGCCCGTATAATGGGGTATTTTCGTAATCAGGGGAACGAGATCTATAACTCTGTAAAGTCTGAACAAAATCCGTGAGGGACAAAGCGGGGGTTCTCCTTGTAAGTTGCATTTTATAACTTTTTTATGTGGGTTTATATTGAACATTTAAAAAATATGTTTTGCAGATCTGTGTCACTTTTTGTGAAAGTTTCATCGACATTGATTGTCGCGGAAAAAAACGTTAGACATGGAAAGATGTAAGAATCCTTAGATTTATTGCAGTTAGAGGCCGAAAATCGTGAAAAACTGCAATTTTTACCATCTTTAAACGTTTGTAGCTCATTGCAACGTCGACCGATTTTCATGAAATTTTCTGAATATGTTTAATTGATACAGATCTACGAAATGTGTTTGCTTAATTTTCCATGTAAGCCGACATAAAAAGGTTGCAAAATACAACTTTTAGTATTTTTCTGCAATTCCGACAACTTGCAATTTTTTTAAAAATTTTCATCACGTCGTGTAGTAAACCAATTGTTCTAATTTCCCAGAAAATTTCAAATCATATGGTCCAATATTTAAAAAATTGTCACCTTTTTAAGATTGTCGGAATATTAGTGGGAGTCACTGTACAGGGTTTTTTAAAATTACATGTCGCAATCACTTCATTCTACACCTCTAGATAGGTGGTTGTTACAAAAATGTACCGCAAAATTTACCTTAACATTGAATTCCAAGATCAAAATTGTTCTTTTGTTTATTGCATCCTATAGTACTCACCGCGACAAACAAAAGTCTCAAGGAAACTATAGGTATCGATCCAACCGATATAGGAGTTTCTTCAAGATTTTTGTTCGTTACAATGAGTACTATGTATACAATGAAATAAAAAACAATTTTGATCTTGGCATTCAATGTTAAGGTCAATTTTATTCCAGAGGTGCAGAATCACGCTATAGTGGTCACGTCATATAATTGTGAAACACCCTGAAACTAACTTTGTAACTGTGCGCAATAAAAAAAACCGTTCAAGTAAATGCTATTGGGTTTAATCAAGTATCACAATAACAAACAATCAATAATACGTTCCATCTAAAAAATGTTGGGACTCCCTTTTCTCCCCCAAAGAATTACCTCAAAAAAATTTGATACATTCTAAAATATTAGCCCTCCGTAATTATCTAATAAAAAAAAAATTAAGTTAAAACAGCTTGTAACACTTTATCTGGTACACCCTGTAGAAGCAGACAGAAATGTTGACAAATTGTTTGTATAATTATATATTAAAACATTTTCCAGTGGCGCCTTGTTAGACTTAAGACATCCGTATACATCGCATTTGGTATCACCGAATAGAGATTTATGGCAAAATACTCAAGTGTTTCCTTCCCCGTCTCCGCTACCAAATGTACAACAAAAACAGATACACGAAGCTGAGGGGAATATAATTATTACAACTACACCACCTTGCGATGTAAGTTTATTTCTGCTAAGTTTATTTATGATTGCTGATTGTTATGCATTCATAGAAAAGTTGAGTAGATGAAATTAAAAATTGTTGGAGAATTTTTAAAATTGAAGATGTCAATATACGATTTCTCCTCTATTAAAATCATTAAGGGAAAAAATAACATGCAATTTGGTTTCTATTTTTTGCAATCGATGCAGACAATTTTTATTTTGCATAAAAAGATCCGCAGTCTAATTATAGTAGTACCAATGCAATATATTATTTTAGGTATCGCACGAGCAAACAGACTTGCCACTAAAAACGAAGGAAATGAAGAAAGTCGATCAGCAAGGAGAGAAGCACCTTGCGTATCAGAAAGAAGTTGATCAGAATAACAATAAACAAAATGTATTGAACAAAGAAACTCCAAAGCATAATCATGTTCAAGCAGCAGAACCTAAAGGTGCATAATAATATTGCGGTCTGTTAGAAATCTCACAGTGCTTCTTTTACTCATGTATTTTCTCTGTACAGAACACAAAAATGTAATAGTGATCAAAGATCACAACAAAGAGCATGGAAAAGATATCGTAATGGTAGAACCTCTGAAACAAGTGAATGAAATTGGAATTTTAAGACCTAGAGGGGCTGTTATATCGTTAGCTTTGGGTCTTACGATAACAGCGATCACAGCTACGTTAATAGTATGCCGCCTACGAGTAGTTCGTAGACGTGGAAAACGTCATGGACCGTATGCTCACGATGCGGACTATTTAGTTAACGGAATGTATCTTTAAGTAAGTATATTTTGATTTAACTAAAGGATTTTAGTAATACCTTTTATTGTAATCATTTCAATTCGACATCTGACTTACGATTGATATTAAAATACCAATTTGGTACATATCTTGGTGAAACTGTTGATATGTGTATAATACATGTTATGTAAGTATAATTGTAAAAACTTTATGAGAATGTACTATAAAATTTATATATTCTGTTAAATTTATATATTCCGAAAGAAAAATATTAAACATGTTTTATAAAATCTAGTTTTGTTCGACTAATTTATACTTTTCTGCACTGTCGAATTTTAGTTTCAGATAGAAATTTTTCATTCACTCAATAAAATACGAATGCACATATAACTTTTTGTGGCATTATATAAGGAAAACGATTAACGTTCGTAAAAGAAAGACTATATTTGTATATATATCATTTTTACAACGATACGATACACGTCCCTGTTGAGGATTCTCAAAAACCAAACCATGATTTCAATTACTATATCAAACATATTCTGATACATTGTAGGTAGTCCAAGGCGGTATAAATATCGTATAATAAGTCCCATTTTTATACGACTAGTTGTATATATGTTAATTTGAATAATTCATATTGTGTAAACGCTACGAAAATCTAGGAAATATTTATTATACTGCAATTGCATACGTCAACTCTTCTAGCAAAATAAAAACAATTTATTAAAAATCTTCAAGTTATTATAAATTGTTTTTGAAGAACATGATTCAAAAATTATAAAATTTTACGAACAATTAAACTATTGTTTTATTAATTATTACAAGTTTTGTATCACAAAAGTAGTAGATTGTTATTAAAAAACCTATGTCTCATGTAAAAATCAATTATCTTTAATGTATAACACATGAATACTAACGTGCCAGATATTAATTACAAGTCTTGTCTTAGTCAACTATCATTACAATTATTTTTCTTATAAATATTACAGTACTATTTTTCCAGATATAAATAATGCATGTCAGGAAAAATAGTAGTTGGAATGATAGAAAACAAATTTATTTCGACAGAGCACGAAAGAGAAATGTATGTAACTTTGAAATAAATGATGAATTTGTAAATTTGTTTTTATTTGAAAAAAAGAAATTAAGAAAAACCAAAATAATTGCAATTCTATAACAAGAAAAAAAGTCCATATAATTACTTACACTGTAGCAGCCAGAAATTATGAGACGTTTATAAATGTAACTGTACGTTTGTTCAGAATGAAGTAAAAATATTATTTAATTCCATTTAATGTCACACTCTTCGATGCAACTACTGACGATTCGTAGCTGCTGCATTTTGCTGTGATTGTATGAATTCAGGATAATCTATGTATCCGTCATTGTTGTTGTCATCCACAGAAAGTATTGGGTCTATCACCGTAACCAATTCTTCATCTTTGAACAGTTTTTCTCCAGGGTGGGCTCCTCCTGCTTCCCTACCTTGCTCTAAATACGAAATATTTCTTTTACGTATAATTGCCATAGCGTTAAATTGTATTTTAACAGATTATAAGCAAATAAATATATACCGTGCCAATGAATCAAGGACTTGATAAGTTCGCAACCATCTAACTTATTATTGTTATCGGCATCGTGCATCTTAAAGTAATGGAACTGCAGCTCTTGTTCCGTCATTTTACTAGTATCTAGTGGAACTTCCATATGTTCTTGGATATGACTGCACAAGAACAAAGTTTATCAAACAATCGGAAGGCAGAAATATTTCATAGCAGAATACAATATCGAAATTATATGAACATACTCTTTCTCATGAACTATGTTGGCAGCGTTAAGTATTTGCTGTGGATGATCATGGTGTCCTTGTTGAACTGGTACTTGATGGGTTGGCATATGTTGCTGTACATGGTGTACTTGTTGAACAGGAACCTGATGCATGGGCATCTGTCCTTGTGGTTGCTGGTACTATGGAAATTTCAGAATATAAACACTTGGTACGTGTTATAATTATAAGATTAACCCTTTGCACTCGAAGCTATTTTAACTAGGGCTTTTACTTTCCTTCGAAACTTTGAAACTTCAAATTTCAGAGCATTGATTTCAGACACTTCGAAAGTGGTGAGTAGACTGCGGATCTTTATGCATTTATAGCAGAATCAAGTAGATGAAATTCAAAATTGTTGGAAAATTTTTAAAATTGAAGATAACAATATATGATTTCTTCTCTACTAAAATCATTAAGGAAAAGAATAACATTCAATTTAGTTTCTATTCCTTGCAATCGATGCAGACAATTTTTATTTTGCATAAAGATTCGCACTCTAGTGATGAGAATCAAACTTTTGAAGCTTCGAAATTCGAATCTCAGTAGTAAATTATTAGAGGATTCAAATCGAAGCTTTGAACTTCGAAATTTATTGCCGAAAATCGTGAAACTCTGAAATTTTTACCATCTTTAAATGTTTGTAACTCATTGCAACGTCGACCGAGTTTGACGAAATTTTCAGAATATGTTTAATTGACACAGATCTACAAAATGTATTTTTAAAATTTTCAATATGGGCCCACATAAAAATGTTTTGAAATGCAACTTCTAGTATTTTTTCTACAATTCCAATCAATTGCAATTTTTGAAAAAATTTCTTTTCACATCCTTTAGAAAACTAATTGCTCTAGCTTCCCAAAAAAGTTCAAATCGTATAGTACAATATTAAAAAAGTTATCGTCTTCTTTAGAGTGGTCTTAAACTTTTGTCCACTACTGTACATTATAGTATATTGTATAGTATAGTATATTATATGCAGAACACATTTGTTGAAAAGTAGGTGTTAAACGATCGCTATAATCTTTTGAATTACCACACAAGTTTACTTGTTGTTGTGGAATTTACCTGTTGTTGTTGTGGCATGTGTTGTGGAACTTGATGGACTTGTTGAACAGGCTAAAACAAACAAAATGCAGACCGAAGAAACAATTAAGAAAAATATTGTACTTGTATAATTCGAAGGTAACAATTGTTCAACGATGTTTTTCGCGAAACAGTCGAAAGGAATAGAATACATTTGAGCAATGCTTTCGTAAATACTAACCATATGTTTAACGATTCAGACAATAAAACTCACTTGTTGATAGTGTTGAGGAGACACACCTGGTGGAACCCTTTGAACCTGAGCGTGTACATAATTACAGCCGAAGGATCCGATTATAAACAGCCAAAAAGTCCAATTCATTTTGCAATGTTATTCTATGAACAATGAATACACACACGTATACATAGTTGTACATATATTAGAACGTAGCGGGCGAATGAACGATCTCTGTGTTATTATACTCGCTATTATTATATTGACACTCGGATTAAGAATGTAGCGAAGCGCAAACAAATGTTTAATATACCTTGTTTACAATTGGGGAGGTACATGCACACAAACTGACATAGAATCGAGTGGCTTGATCATTGGCAAGACTGTATGCCGGATCAGAAATTTCAGGTTATGTTACAGGAGTCATGTAGACTGACGTGGACAGATTATGCAGGTGTTACATTCCAGCGGTGTTTTCACCCAGGTATAAAATATACTAGAATCGAATGCATGTCCATCATTTTACCAGAGAGGATAAGGACGCGCGGGACCCAACCTAGGGAAAGTGGCGCTTCTATCAGACTATCGGCGTAGAGGTGAACTACGGATGAAGTAGGACAAGGATAGATAGAGAGAGAGACAAAGACAGATATAAGATTTTTGGATGAACTCTTTCCCATTTTCTGAAGCGAAGAAGCAATATTTTTGCATGCTCTTTGCGGTGAAATGTTCTCCGTGTTATTCCGGATCGCCCTCAAGAGCCCTTTTTTGGAAAAAATTTTCTTCTATAAAAACGTACGCTATTATTGTTTAAAAAATTTCGAGAAACAAGAAACAAATTGCAAAAAAGGGCTCTTGAGGGCGATCCGGAATAACACGGAGAACATTTCACCGCAAAGAGCATGCAAAAATATTGCTTCTTCGCTTCAGAAAATGGGAAAGAGTTCATCCAAAAATCTTGTATCTGTCTTTGTCTCTCTCTCTATCTATCCTTGTCCTACTTCATCCGTAGTTCACCTCTACGCCGATAGTCTGATAGAAGCGCCACTTTCCCTAGGTTGGGTCCCGTCACAAGATAATTCAAAATGATCGATAGCGATATAAAAGCGAGGTACATATAATACAAGTATATTTATTTATTATTTTGTAAAGATTCGGAAAAAGGTGTACATTTGTTGCATAAAGAATTGTAAGGAACGACCAATATCAGTGGATGCCAGCGGGTGCAATTCTTTTCGCGCATGCACTGGCATGCGCGTCCAAAACAGTAACGTATTTATGATGAGGCGATGATGTAGCAGAGCCCTGAGGCAGCTATATCAGCGGGAATGTACCGAAACAATCTGTTCCGGATAAAAAGACTCCAGGACGTGTCTACGAGTTACAAAATATACAGAAATACACTTATCATACATTCGTTTTTTATAATCAAATCATATCAATTTCTTAAAATTCTGCGGGCGCTCAAGGTGCCACATTTTCTCGAGAATCGTACTTTACTGTACTTTACTGACGCTAAAATCGCCGCGCATGCGCGAGAAAAGGTGATCCGTCTGGCATCACTGCATGCAACCCAGTGCAACCCGCCCAATATCCCAACTGATCCCAACACTGCTCTGAACATGATAGAAAAACCGTAGCCGGCAAATCCTACAATCTGAATTCCGGGCAAATTGTAAATAGATACAAAAAATCATTGTTTGAGGTTGTTTTGTCAAATTGATGAATATCGTACAAGAGTTTATTGAATTGCTCGTAAAGGAATTTAATTCTAATTAGACGGTCTTCATGCAAAATGTTATGAAAAGTATTATACATATAAATAGGTACGTAGCAGTACGTAGCTGTATATGTAACACTAAATAAATAGGAACGGCAATGGCAATATATTATCCATATTATCACAACCTAAATAGTCTGTGATACTATTTATCATTCTATTTAGTTGTGGAGTTCATGTTTTTGCAATGGCGGAAATGTACTGTTCCTTTCGGTGTGAAATAAATTGTGTGGTTGTACTATATTAAAAGCTGGTTAAGCAGTTGTTGTTAGGCTATAAGTACGATAAAAATAGGATTTTACGTACCTTAAAATTACAATATCAAAGGAAGTCTAGTCGTAAATATTATTTAGAGAAGGTATGTACTAAAGTTGCACATTCTTCTTATATTTCTGATAATATTGTATTTTATACAATTTTATTCCATTTCTTTTTTTTTAACTTCATAGTATTCTTTTTATTTTATCATATATATGTATAAAACATCCAGAACAACAATGTTTTAGTATTCAACACTGGAATGACCTCAACAAAGTTTTTGTACACGTTTCGCGATTATTTTGCACGATAATTGCAAATATCAAGTTTCGTCGAATTCTTTAGAAAATTTGGATTATTTGTTATAACCCTTTACACTCGGATCTATTTTAATTCGAAAATTAAACATTTCTTCCAACCTAGAATATAATTCCATTCTATTTATTAATATATTGTCTTTTTATATATAATACCTCATAAAATACTTAAATGTTTAGTAGTCGATTAGATACCAACATGTTTAAGTTTACAATTTTCAGTTTACCACTCGGGTTCTAAGAGTTAAATATTAGGTTGGAAAGAAAGTTCTTGCAGTTTTTAACTGTTAAATTCAAATGCACATATCTCAGCTCGAACAAAACTTTATTAATCAAAGTAAAGACCATTGCAATCAATGCACTTTTGCCAACGAGAAACAAGTTTTGTTATTCTGGTTGAATAAAATTCTGGAGTCCTGGAACCACTTTTTCAAGCACCTCGACATTGCACGAGAAATACTTCAAATTGCAAAGAGATGCTGGAACAACATTCAACGAGTTTGTCGCCTCCAGGACTCCAGAATTTTATTCAACTGGAATAACAAAGCTTGTTTCTCGTTGGCAAAAGTCTTTATTTTGATTAATAAAGTTTTGTTTGAGCTGAGATATGTGCATTTGAATTTAATAATTAAAAACTACAAGAACTTTCTTTCCAAACTTTCTTTCCAACCTAATCTAATATACCTAAAAGTATCTGTCAATTTTTATAGAATTTTGGAATGACCCCAGAGCGATACTTCGTAGTCTGATCGAATACGATACCACTCAAGGATTATCCATTGAGTAGTAATTAAAATAGTTCCATATATATATTTTGGATATTGTTCTTCATTCTAGGTCAAATAATAAATAGAAAATGCCGCAGATAAGAAAGAAATATCGGAAAGTGACGAGGGTTATGGACATCAGAAAAAGAGCACAAATCATGAAATATAAATCATATGTTCCCTGTAAGTCTGTATAGTTAAGAAATTGCTATTCTCTAGTAAAATTGATTGTTAACAGTGGAATACGTTGTGTGTTACAGTATGTGAAAAATTAAAGACAAACAACAGTTCATTAGCAAAAGCACTGTCCCAAGAAAAACAGGAGTGCCAGTTATTATATTCTCAAAAGATTGCTTTGATCGCGGAGGTACAAGAATTAGTATCTGCGTGTAATAAACGAGACGTAAGTAAAATATATACAGTAGGACATCAATTATCCAAACTAGTTGGGACCGAGGTGGTTTAGAAAATCGAATTGTTCCTATAATCGAGGTTCGAATAATTGACAATCTACTGCAGGCTTGGGCAATGCTGGCCCGCGGAACAGATGTTGCTGCTACTCCTCTTCGGGCTCGTGCTGAAGAAAATGTCAGAGTGGACGTGGTGGAAGTAGCCACATCTGTTCCATGGGCCAGCATCGCCCAGGCCTGATCTACCATATAAAGGTTCCTGTCCATCTGAGATTCTTGTCGATAGTTGCTCTCGAGAGTACTCTCAATTTGTGTGTCCATATGAGAGTACTTCAGAAATTGTTTGCTTTTGGAGATGTAAGTAAAATATACAGAGTAGTTCACCAGATATTACCACCTCGATTTTCGTAATTATTATTATTCACAGCAAAGAATATTTATGTTTTTCCGTACACACTGACGAATTTGAATCTCGAGAGTAACTCGCGATAGTTCTACTCTCAGATGGTCACGTACTGTGAGTATATACAAGCATTCTGTAAATGCAATGTTAATATTAGAGCTAGTACCTTTACCCAAGTATATGGGATACCCGGATACTCGGGTACCCATGAGACACCCGGGTAGAGCAAAAATACCCGGGTATCTCAAGAGACATCTCACGAGGTCTCAGAATTGGCTACTAGAGTTATTACTATCCGAGCTGAATTTCGGTTATGATTCGGTCCTGTTATACTGTGTTCTGTTCGGTCGAAAAACGTACAATGTATGCAAGCAACTACAATCAATGACAGAGTGACCGTAAATTAACACGTATATGACAAAACACAAAAATTGTTCGGCATAATCGGTCAATTATCGATATCTCGACCACTACACTGATTTCGATGATTTTTTATTATGGTATACAAATCGACATTTTGAACAAATAGTGTTTGTTATTTAAACAATTATTTAAATACATTTTTATGCTGCACATATAATGTATACAAATTTGTTTATATACTAATTATTTAAATTATTATTTATTATTATTCCTTTTTTTGAACCATTTTTTAAATAAATAATTTCTTATAATGCTTACAATTTTATTTGTATATTTACTATTTAAATACGTATTTATTATTTACACAATTATTTAAATACATTTTTATGCTGCACATATAATGTATACAAATTTGTTTATATACTAATTATTTAAATAGTTTTTAATTAATATTTATTGTTTAAACAATTTATAAATAAATTAATTTTTATAATGTATAGAAACTTGTTTTATTCGTTATTTTCATTATTATTCCAATAATAATTTATTATTAAAAGAATTGTTTAAATAAATACTTTTTGAATGGATGAATATAGAAATAAATTGTAAAAATTGATTTATTTAGAATTTAAACAACTATTATAACAATAAATTATTGTTGAAATAGTAATTCAAATAGTGAATATAGAAACAAATTATAAAAATTTATTTATTTAAACAATTATTTTAACAATAAATTATCATTGAAATAATAATTCGAATAATGAATATAGAAACAAATTATAAAAAGTTATTTGTTTAAACAATTATTCTAACAATAAATTATTATTGAAATAGATTATTCAAATAGTGAGTATATTATAGAAACAAATTATAAAAATTTGTTAAATAAGAATAAATAACTACATAAATAAAATAAATATTATAAGGCCGAACACAATACAAAATGACAGAACGACAGAACCGAAATCCAGAAAAATAACTATTATAGAATCGAAATAAGCCAGATATAAGCCAGAACTGATATTCTATTTATTGTTAGTAACAGTCATAACATCATTTCGGTTCTTCATAACTGTTTCGAGAACCGGATCCGATATCGTAACAGTTTTCAAGCCCTGGAACCGAGTACACGGATAGCCGACTATCTCATGAGATACCCGGGTACTCGGGTAATTTTCGTTTACCCGGGTATCTCATGGCTTACCCGAGTACCCGAGTATCTCATAAGTCACAGCTCTAGTTAATATCTAATATATGCTTCAGGCCGTGATAATGAACATTTCAAAAAATTCTAAAGAGATGCTTAAAATGTTGGTAACAATGACTGGTTACTTGACAAGTACAATTTCCATGTGTCAGGAATACACATCTGCCAATACAAGTACACCTTACAGTTCCATTGGGAGTAAGATTTTTCAGAAGTTATATTTCATATTCTGCTGATAATGTTAACGCTGCTATTAAGCATCAGAAAATGATTTTAGGGAGAGACTCGCATAGAAGGGTGTCGACAAAATCACCGACTAAAGGAGTTGTGAAACCTATGATTAGCGGGCACACCATAACAAGACCCACCATTAATTTGAGTCGAGTAAATATGCAAGATATTAATAATGCATCAAACTTAAGTGTGATACCAGAAGTAGTCACACCTCCGAGAACTCGAGAAACAAACAGTCTGAGGTCTCCTGTATCTGTTGCTGTGAGACAACGTAGATGTGTAAGTATTCGGACAAAATTTTAGGAGGTAGACTCGTTTCCAGGATTGCCAGGGTGCAGAATGCACCTTTCCTTCCTTTCTTCCCCCATTGCCCAATTTTTCTGTCCACCTGTCACTATTCCTCCTATTGCTCTTCCTTTCTTCGTCCTATTTTCTGCTATCTGGCGTTGCCATATAAATCCTTTCGGTAGCTTGCCCTTACTAAAAGCTGTATTTTGCAACTTCCTTTATGTGGGCTTATTTGGAAAATGAACACTCCAGTCAGCCAGGCCTGCCTCGAGCAGATATCGGGCACAGCCCGCATTCGTACGATGCCAGCAGATGGCGAGCATTACGCTGTCAAAACTCGATTTTGGACAACGCACCCTGCCACCATAAAATGATACTTATTCGGACGCAGAACTATGCTTTATGTAGGGTGTGCCGGCACAAGCTGCGGGAAGATGTTTGGGCAGGCCTGCCCCCAAATCTGCCCTCGTTTAAGAGGACAGCACGGTCGCACTAATGCGGCGAATGCCGTTATACACTAATATTAGTGCCACCGACGGGAATACCTCGTCTGTGTTAGTGCGATACTGGCAGAATCCAGGATCGTGCTTACCTCTTAAACGAAGGCAGATTTGAGGGCAGGTCTGTCCTAATATCTGCCCGCTCTTTCTGCCAGCAGAAAGCGATACTTCTGCGCACGCAGATGCCCGTCTAAAATCGAGCATTTTGCTTACTGGCACGTTTCATAGATCTGTACTAATTAACACGTTCCATGCCGAGTCGCGTTTTCTCGACAATTGAACAAACTTACGCGTTTTGTTGTATACTGCATTTTGTATAATACCCCATTCTTTTGGTGGAAATATATTCCACAGTGTTAAACTTGTTATAAAATATACGTTTCTATCGCATTAAATAAGTATGTCAGCATGATAAACGTGGCACAGAACGTGTTAAACCTATTCTGAAAATTTCATGAAAATCGGTCAACGTTGCAATAAGATACAAACGGTTAAAGTTGGTAAAAATGGCAATTTTTCACGATTTTCAGCCTTTTACGGCAATAAATCTAAGGATCCTTACATCTTTCAATGTTTGACGTTTTTTTCCGCATCAACCGATTTCGATGAAACTTTCACAATGCATATAATTGACACAGATCTGCAAAACGTATTTTTTAAATTTTCAGTATAGACCCACATAAATAAGTTATAAAATGCAGCTTTTAGTATTTTCTCTACAATTTACATCGTGTAGTAAAGTAATTGCTCTGACTTCTCAAAGAAATTCAAATGATATAGTCCCGTGGTCGGCAAACTACGGCTCGCGAACCACATGCGGCTCTTTAGCCACTTGAGTGCGGCTCTTCCACGAATGACGTGTTTAAAATGAATCTATTTTACTTTAACTTAATAGTATTTTAATACAATTTTCAGTCAGTCAGTGTGTTATATCTAAGTTCAAATAAAGAGCAATTTCTACTCTATTTGTATCAATAGACTGCGGATCTTTATGCTAAATAAAAATTGTCTGCATCGATTTGCTTAATGATTCGAATAGAAGAGAAAAATTTGCCATGTCCAATTTTAAAAATTTTCCAACAATTTTGAATTTCGTCTACTCAATTTTGCTATAAATGCGTAAATATCCTCACTTTATTTATCAATAATTAATATTATTATAAAGTATATCTAGTTTTATTCAGAGTTCCTAATTTTTAACCGAACTTCTACAAACAGGGTTCTTGTAAAGAAATTTGGCTCTCGAAAGAAATCTAAATCGTTGTACTGCTGATATTTGGCAACTTTTGACTCATGAATTTGCCGACCACGGGTACAGGTTTTGCACTCCAAATTCACCCTTCTGGAAGTCAAATACACCCTTTTGCAAATCAATTTCACCCTTTTACAAATCAATTTCACCTTTTCGCAAATCAATTTCACTCTTTTCCAAATTAATTTCAACCTTTCAGAAATCAATATTCCAACTTTCTACAAACTAAGTGTTTTTAAGTAAGTTTTTGTAAAAGAAATCAAAATCAAATTTAAATTAATTGTTAAGAACTTCAAAACTTTATCTATATTGCAAAGATATACATGAAATGCTTAATTGAAAGTAAGTACCAATTCTTTAACTTGAAAATGAATATAACTGAAAACTGAAAACTGTGTGTAGATAGGTACAGTAAGGAGCATAACTGATTCTACACACTTTAAATCAGAACAACTTTTTTATGAATGGACCAAACGACTCCAATTTCTCTGTAAGGCTAGAAGAATTAGTTCAGTAAACGATGTGTAAAAAATATGTTGACAAAAAGCATTTGGACGGACTTATGAAAAACAATAGTAAAGATTGGTTTTTACAACTATTTTAGCTGGGGCCAATAACGAAAATTCAAAAGATGTGTCTGGTCAGCTGGTATAAATTATATACACTCTGAAAATTTCATTGAAATTAGTTAATTGGTTTGCGAATTATAATTGCCATTTTTCAAGATTTTCGGCCTTTTTACCACTTTTGATCGTTTATAATTCGTAAACCAATTAACCAATTTCAATGGAACTTTCAGAGCGTATATAATTTGTACCAATTGACGAAACACATTTTTTAAATTTTCGTTATTGGGCCAGCTAAAAAAGTGATATAAATCAATTTTTGGTATTGTTTTTCACAATTCCGTCCAAATGTATTTTTTCAACTTATTTATTAGACGTTATTTACTAAGCTAATTCTTCTAGCCTTACAGAGAAATTGAAGTCGTTTGGTCCATTCATAGAAAAGTTATTCTAATTTAAAGTGTGTGGAATTAGTATTATGCTCCTTACTGTATATATATTCATTGTAGCCATTTTCTGATTAATAAATTTCAAAAATGAAAATAGGTATGTATTTATTGAAGCGTATCGAGTATTGACTCTTACGTCTTCCTCGCAGTAATGACACCATTCACGCAGGTGTCTAAATAAATATATAATGTAATATAAATGAGTAAATTATTAATTTTAAATATTCTTAATGGATGAAATTGATTTGCAAAAGGTTGAATTGAGTTACAAAAAGGTGAAATTGATTTGCATACGGTTGAATTTGACTCGCAAGAATTTGTAGTGCGAATATATATATATATATAGTCCAATATTTGAAAAGTTACCGGTCTTTTGAGAGTGTTCGAATATTAATGGAAGTCACTGTGCATGCTGGCGAGTAATGCAAATTACACCTCGTGAAGATTGACTTTTTATCTGGTGTCTAGAGTTGTTTTATCAAGCACTGAAAAACCCCATCTTTTATAGAAGGAGCATCTCGCACGCTTGCATTCCTGGAAATGCGAGTCTACTCCCTTAAGTTCAAATCGAAACATTTAAATAACTATACTATGAATATTCAATTATTTTATAGAATACTGACCGCGCATGTAGACTGCCAGAAAGACTGACCGTTGTTAGTTCACCAAGAAGTAGTGGTACGTTACATTGCAAATAATGAATTACGCAAACATGATCATAATATTTATTCGTTTCTAGAAGAAAATGAACGAAGATTGAGTAAAAGAAGTAGCAGACATTCTGGAAGAATGTCAGGGAAGCATTCCAGATCGAAGTCCGGTAGACTTTCCGGAGGTAATAGTACGCGGTGTAGTATCGGAAATTTTGAATGCATAAGAAGCCCCACTGTGAAACTCAATGATGTCTCAAAATTTCTACAAAATTCTCAAAGCATTAATATTCGATTGGTTCGTGTTTTTTTTTCTTATTAATTTCCTGTGTCTGGCGTGAAACTGTGGACGATTCAATTGAGATTTGCTTTTTATTTTTGTTGAAGTTAACAGAGACGAGGATGATCGAAACCGATGAAGCGAGTGTTCGTGCAAAAAATAGTGACGATTTAAATCAAGGTGATGCTCAAGATGATTCCGAAATTAGCGTTACAATACCAGAAACACTTCCATCAGTAGAGACCAACGAAAAGACCGTCGTAAATAATGTAGAGATTCCTCGTGAATCGGACGATAAAAATGAACAGAGGAAAGAAAACTCTACAACAGCGCAGGATTCTTCATCGAATTATGATGATCCTCTTGAAGGACCAAGTTGGTTATTCAACAATATCCGAACTGTGCCTTGTAATATAAATATCGAGAAGAAGACTGACAATATAAATGTTTCTATTAATAATAGTATGTCTAGATCTTCGGTAGTAATAGAGACAAGCGATGAGTCAGGCGACGAGAAGCCTATGGAAGAATCGCAGTCACTTTTAAGCGAACAGGACAGTAAATTAACTAGCTTCAGTGAATCTGTTGAACAAGAGAATACTGAAAATGATAGTGTCAGTAGTCAAGATCTAAGTAACGACACTGGTTGTGATATATTCATTCCGTCTACTCCAAAGGATACTAATCAGAAGGAACATAAAACCGAGAGTGAACCGGCACAAAGCCTGGCTAATTTTGTTACGCTAAGACGAGGCTGTCATGTAGAGGAGGAAGAGGACGAAGATGATTTTACTTTGATGTTTGTGCGCAATCCACGTGACATGCAGTTCGACATAAACGATTTAAAGTTTCCAGAAATAGAAGAGTTCACGCTAAAGCCAATAGCTCCGGTTGAACCAGAACCAGAAGTAACAACTACGCTTCGTAAAATATCTCAAATCTGCCAAATACCGTCGATTACGAACAAGAGTATAGACGAATCTGTGTTCAATTATTCCACGGTGAATTTGCCTTTACTAGTGAATAATGAATACGATAATAAAGAAAAATCAGATCCTACGCAACGGAAGAAAAAAGCACCTTTGAGGGATTCGGATGATTTTATCGATGCTGGAACAACGATAAAAAAACAAACCAGCCAAACAAATAAGAAGACTAAATCTGCAGGTCAGGATCCGAGTGCTGCTAAAGTGGTATTGCAGAAATTGGACAAATCCGATGTGAAATCGAGGACACCTTCTCCGGAGGAGCTGAGCAATTCCAGTCTATCACTGTACGCATATAAATTTCACTTTAAAGGAATCATCCGGTCAAAATGTTGAGAAAACAGGCGGTTTCTATTATTTCTTTTTTTTAAAGATGTTACATACATATTTTCTAAAATAACAAAAGATATTCTAAATTCTCTTGGGTGGTTTTAATAACTTTTTAAATATTGACATTTTGACTTCTTATAAATTCGAAAACAATTCTTAATTAGATTAATATATATTAGACATATATACAGGGTGTCTCAGCTAAAGGAGGCCACCTAAATATCTCCTTCATTTTTAATGGCATAAAAAATATGTAAGTATGGTATAACTTAAATGGTATCGAAAGAGGAATATCATAGAAGAACAATTTTTTTCTCCGGTTATTTTTCATAGGTTTTTTCAAGGTGGCCGTTATTTTTTTGTGCCATTAAAAATAAAGGACATATTTAGGTGGCTTCCTTTAGCTGAGACACCCTGTATATTCTTTTAATGTAATATAAATATCTACAATATTCTTACCACAGCAACAAGACATCTTTACGTGGAGGAGACTTGAGTGATTCAGAAAATAGCAATGCTAGCACAGATAGTATGCCTGCTGTATCTCGACCTCGAAGGAAGCGTGCTACGAAAAATATGCAGGAACCCAGCTTGAGAAAGTAAGGGATTAAATGTTTAAAAAATGTCTAGCAGACTAAGATTGGTCTAGCGGCCCCACCTACAATTTTTATTGATATTGTGTGGAAAACAATGGGTTTAGGTTGGAAGACAACCCCCTAAAATTTTAAGTCGCTAACCCTTCGTATAAGGATGATATGAGGGTAAATACCCTTAACTGTATCATTTTCTTTCTCGGTTATTGATTAAGATATTCAGATAAAAAGAAACGAACATACTCAAACTTACCTCCTTCATATCATACATTTTTTTCACCATTGTTATTAAATTATTAAGGGTAGAAAAAATCATTGAAATGAGTCTTGGCGAAATAATGTTTTCACTATCTGTGTAATTTTGAAGGTTACATAAAGGACATAAAATGACATTTCTTGAAAAAATGTTTCAGACAAAAGTTTCTTGTTTTTTCGTAATAAAAAATACCATTACGGTACAAAAATACCGTAATTTCATTTGTTTTTTAATATTTAACTATGTTCCACCAATCTTGAAACTTTTTTCTATGTTAGATAAGCAACAGAACATTGTTCTTGAATTTTTTGGAAGTGGTCACTCGAAGGGTTGCTTGCAATTCCCACCCTAAAAAATTAAATGATTTTTCCTACCCTTAATAATTTGATCACAATGGTGAAAAAATGTATGATATGAAGGAGGTAAGTTCGAGTATTTCCGTTTATTTTTTATCTGAATATCTTAATTAACAACCGAGAAAAAAATGATACAGTTAAGGGTATTTACCCTCATATCATCCTTACACGAAGGATTAGCGACTTAAAATTTTAGGGGGTTATCTTTCAACCTAGAACCATTGTTCTCCACACAATGTCAATAAAAATTGTGGGTGTGGCCGCTAGACCAATCTTAGTCTTTTGTACAATCTTATTACTGACTGGTAATTGCTCTTCGTTTCAGAAAATTACGAAGGAACTCTTAATGAAAGGATATGTCAAACGCTGGATCTCAGCGATTTTATACAGTTGACGTGTTTTTTTTCTATGTTTGTAATATAAATAATTATATATAATTATAGAAATGTAGAAATAATGTAGAAATTTTAATATTTTGACTGGTCAGACGTCTATGATATAATCCGTTCATACATGAATCTTTCTGCTTCCATCGCACATTTTTACCGAATCAGCCACTACTCATCATTTACAGAATATCTCTGTTCGCGACGTTGTCGTAGCTTCGACAATTTGGCTTCCTCTCTCGTAGTATTCTTGTTGTACATATATTTTGTACCCTTCTATATGTTGCCAGAAATAAATATGAAGTATTCAACACGTGTTAAAACCTTTAAATCCTTTAAGCAAACACAGTGTTCCATTTATTATTAGGACATTTCCTAGCGTAGTTGAGCTGTGCCAATCAAGTTCCTCAAGTTCCTCAAGTGGGATCAGCAGTATATCAGCAGCAAAAAAGTGTTCCTACGAAAGTTGTTCGGTATGACGGGCTACATTACGTAGTATTAATTGTTCTCTTGTGGTTGGAGTGATGGAGGACATTTCAAGGTCACCTTGATTTTTTAAAATGGAATATTCTATTTTTTTTTATACCATAGATCGATAGAGTATCAAATTCTAAGTATAAAAGTCTTGACCATCATATATCCTGAACCTAATAGTTAACGAGATATTATCCAAAGAAGGAAGAAAATTGTTTGGATAATATTTCGTTAACTATTAGATTTAGGACATATGAAGGTCAATATATTTTTACTCAAAATTCGATAGTCTATCGATTCATGATACAGAAAGTAGGTGTTTCTATTTTAAAAAATCAAGGTGACCTTGAAATCTCCTCCACCACTCCACCCACAAGAAAACAATTAATACTACGTAATGTAGTCCGTCAGACCAAACAACTTTTGTAGGAACACCTTTTTGATAACGCCAACGTCTTCCGAGATATCCTACTGATCTCACCTCAGCAGGACACCCTGTATATTTAAACGTATAGATGCGAATAATAATAAGAGATAATAAACAATTAGAAAAATTTGTATTAAAGTAAAATCATTTACGTATTTGCGATAGGACTGAATCTATCATTAACAAATTAATTGTGTATCCATCGTCAGTGGATTAAAAGACTGATTTATAAAAATTTACGAAAACAATGCGATTTAAAGTACGGTAAAACTGAAATCAATTGGTAGTTATATCACTGGATTGCGGATCTTTATGCATTTACAGCAAAATTGAGTAGATGAGATTCAAAATTGTTCGAAAATTTATAACATTGAAAGTGCCAATATATTATATGGTTTCTTGTCTATTAAAATCATTAGATAGAGAAATAACATTCAATTTGGTTTCTATTTCTTGCAATCGATGCACAAAACTTTTTTATTTTGCATAAAAATCCGCAGCTTATACAGGGTGTCCCGAATTTAAAAGGCAAAACTTCAGGAGCGTGTAGGGGACCGAAAAAGTAAGAAAAATATCAAATCACAAAAATTCAATATCTCGTTGTCAGTTGCTCTCTTGAGTTGTTGTAAAAAATTTAAAAAAATAGTAAATAAAAGAAAATTTATTTTTAAATGTAAATAAATAAGTATAAAAATGAAAACTTGTTTTGTTTCTTCTTTTGCGATTTTCTCCAAAACGAAGCAAAAACGAGCAAATCTCTAAAAGACTTTTTGTCTTAGTTTTTCGGTCACCTACACGCTCCTGAAGTTTTGCCATTTAAATTCGGGATACCCTGTATATCACTTACCTATAAAAATTAATACTGCGTCACATGAAATTCTATTTAACCCTTAGACCACTCGAATGGCAACTCTGAGACGTTACTAAAAATTGCTGTTCCATTATTCAAAATATTGTTTACATTATTAAATGTGTCGGTATCTAATCAATTACTAAACATTTAGGTATTGTATGCGGTATTGTACTAATTTCATATCCATACAATTTCAACCCTTTTCACTCCGAATTACTTTTCCATTTTATTGCCAACAACTCCCTATTATAAGTGTTCTATTTGAAATTTACTTCAAAGGACAGTTCCTTGACAGCTACTTTATTTTAAACAATTTATTTGTTTACTAAGTATATTAAATATAGCTCTCGAACTTGTAAT
The DNA here is from genome assembly GCA_028455765.1 of Lasioglossum oenotherae. Taxonomy (NCBI): domain Eukaryota; kingdom Metazoa; phylum Arthropoda; class Insecta; order Hymenoptera; family Halictidae; genus Lasioglossum; species Lasioglossum oenotherae. The sequence continues at coordinate 5,469,205 of CM052281.1, read as the reverse complement.
TTATATATTTGTGGAACTTCTATTTGTTTTGACCTAACAAACTAAGGCAAATAAATAAAGGAAGATGCAAATTATAAAAACCTGTTTCATTTACATTTTTGTTTCTCTGATATCGAGTCAAACTCGACAAAGGAGTGCAAAGGGCTAATAATCACAGGGAATGGTAACATTCTAGATCGGAAGAAATGTTTAATTTTCGAGTTAAAATAGCTCCGAGTGTAAAGGGTTGAATATATTATTTATAAACTGTTTATAAAAATGGAGAATTGTATAGGCGTTGTTTATATTAGAGTGCAACCTTGCAAGGAGTGTAAGGAATAAAACTCATAGGGAATGGTAACATTCTAGGTCGGAAGAAATGTTTAATTTTCAGGTTAAAATAGCTCCGAGTGCACAGTGTTAAATATATTCTTTAGAAACTGTTTATAAAAATTGAGAATTGCATAAGCGTTGTTTATATTAGAGTGCAATCTTTCAAGAAGTGCAAAGAGACAAAAATCACAGGGAATTGTATTATTCTAGGTCGGAAGAAATGTTTCATTTTAGAGTTGAACTGTTTATATAGAAATGGGGAGTTGCATAAGCGTTGTCTACATTTTAGTGTGCAACGTTTGGTCCTATGGATGATGCTGATTAGATGTTTGTTCGAAAAAGAACGTTTCGGATGGTTAATCCGGGCAAGGAATTTGCAAAGCATAGTTATGAGTTATGATTCAGGGTACCGTGGTATGCGTTGGGGTACAGCCGGTTTTCTAATTGGTAAACAGATTACCTGACGGTTAGAGAGTTTCGATGCACGCGGAAGTAAACATTTTACCTGAATGGCAGCTGGCCGGGCGCGTAGCCTTGACAAACAGTGCAATTATCTTCTGGGTGAGTAACACTCACGTTAAAGATTCTGTTTTCGTAAACAAGTGACCTGGAAGGGTCGCCGCGATAAACGAGCAAACCTAAAATCAAAACGGCATCTTCCGACGACGAAAAAAAGAAATATGTGAATTCTGTTAATTGATTGATTAATTGATTAATAGTTTGTAAAATAATGTGATGTGAAATAACTGACAAACTCGTTTTTCTTTTAATTTTGACTTGGACAACTATATATTTAAAATTTAAATGATTAAAAAATTCTGAGCGAAACGTTTCGATACATATTTTGGTTTTCATTCGAAGTAAAGATAAATTAGCAATTAATGAAATTCAATTATGCAATTTAAAGGTCACGATTTTTAAATGTCTTATCTGTGTGTGCCTGTAATTCAAATTTCAAACACGTATTTTGCAAACTAAGTAAATTATATACCTATACAAAGTTTCATTGAAATCGGTTGACGCAGAAAAAAGCAGTGGGCTTAGTAAGATGTAAAAATCTTTGAACTTGGGGTTCGCGATTCATTTAAATCTCAGATTCTTACAGTTTTTGTTATTTTCAATCAATTATGTTTCATGATAACCTTGATCGATTTCGATGAAACTTATGTATAGGATAACAATACCAGTTACTGGATATTTAGCGGCTACTTGGAAGTTTTTTATTAATTTGAAGGCTTTCTGTAATTTATTTTGCATTGTTTGTGATAGACGATTGTGATTATCAACCTCTTTTCCGCATCGTCAAATTTTTCTGGACGGTTTTGTTAAAAAGGAAACGAAATATTAACGAAGTTTTATTTACTATTTACCGTTACTATTTACCGGACACAAAAAACTTCTGATAACAAATTATTTAATTAATTTTTTTATGCCGTAGAGCTCATTGAAATCGTTATTCTATTATCCTTTGGTGTATCACAGTTTCCTAGCATTTTCTATAATCGGAAACGAAAAATTGCATTCTTCAGTTTCGGGGAATAAGTTTCGATATCTTAAACAAAAATAATTGTAATACTTTTGATCCATATACGAAGGGGATACATCAATTTTAGTTTTAAAAATAAAAGTAATACTGTACTTTGTATTATGTTTATTAATTTCTAAAAAGTTTGTTTTATGTCCGATAATCGACAAAGATGGTATAATAAATGCAGTTTCTCTAAATAAATGAATTTAAGGATTCTTGCATCTTCCAATGTCTGTCATTTATTCCCGCATCAATCGATTTCGATGAAACGTTCACAATGCATATAATTTAAAGAGATCTACAGAACGTATTTCTTAAATTTTCAATATAGTCTCACACAAGAAAGTTGTGAAACGCAACTTTTACTATTTTCTCTACAATTCCGATCAATTGCAATTTTTCAAAAAATTTCTTTTTACATCGTCGTACATTAACCTAACTTTACATATCTATCTTATTCTTATTTCACACATTTGGTCCATATCTTCTCTCGCTGTTTTTCTTTGTCTCACTCATTCCTACCCTAACCTACTCTGCTTGTATCCTAATTATTACTAACCTAATTATTATTATTACTAACCTAATCATTGCATTCCTTTTTATTCCCTAACATTTGTTTCTTCTATGTACATACGTATTTGATGAAAACAGAAATGCAGACGAAAAACGTCCAGATCACAATGTAAATACATAATTCGCGTTCAATTCTTCGTTCCTGTTTTTCTGCTATGCCACGATGCCACGCGAGTTGGTTCTTTTTCCGAATTTACTATTCCACTCCCACGCGCGACGACGTTTTTACCTATCCGCAGCGCCCAATGCGAGACCAGCTCCGTTTCACATTACCCTGTTTTAGCAACGGCGATGTTTACAAACTGATTTAATGCACGGTTGGGTATCCGAACGACTACGTTACGAATACCTAAACATCCGGATTTTACCGTCTAACTAAGCAAACTGCGATCTGACAAACTTTTAGCAATACTGAGTTGCAATTATTATGTTCAGTGAGTGTATACAAAGTGTTCGTACTACTTTTAACCTCTAAAACCACTAAAAATTGCTGTATCATTTATTCAAAATATTGTTTACATTATTAAACATGTTGGTATCTAATCAATTTCAACATTTAAGTATTGCATGAGGTATTATATCAATTTCATATTTATACAAAGAACAAAATTAAGAGAAAGAAATGTTCAATTTTCAAGTTAAAATAGCACCGAGTGCAAAGCGTTAAAAGCAAATAACTGGAACTTGGGTTTTTTTTGAACCGTTAGAAGGATTAATTTACTAGCTAATGTGTAAATAATTCTTTTCTTGAATTGTTATAATTGCGAAGGAAAAAGTAAAGGTTGCGGTTTTCTAATTTTTTATCTATGTAGGTCTTTTTTGTTCTCTTAGATCTAAATAAGTTATAGGGTAAAGCAAAACAAACTTTTTAGAAATTGATAAAAATAACATGAAATATATACAGTTACTCGAATTAATCTTCCGACGCTCTAAAAAAGACGATAACTTTTTTAATGTTGTACTATACGATTTTAACTTTTTTGCGAAGCTACAGCAATTAGTTTACTACAGGATATGACATTTTTTCAAAAATAGCAATTGATCGGAATTGTAATAAAAATACTAAAAGTTGCATTTTAAAACTTTTTTACGTGGGCCCATATTCAAAATTTAAAAAAGTACATTTTGTAGGTCTGTATCAATTATATGCACTGTGAAAGTTTTATCGAAATCAGTTGATGCGGGAAAGAACGACAGGCATTGAAAGATGTAAGAATTCTTAGATATAAGCCGAAAATCGTGAAAATCTGCAATTTTTACCATCTTTGAACGTGTGTAGCTCATTGCAACGTCGACCGTTTTTGACGAAATTTTCCGAATATGTTTAATCCACACAGATCTACAAAATGTATTTTTTAATTTTTCAATATGGGCCCACATAAAAAAGTTTTGAAATGCAACTTTTAGTATTTTCTCTACAATTCCGATCAATTGCAATTTTTGAAAAAATTTCTTTTCACATCCTATAGTAAACTAATTGCTCTAGCTTGCCAAAAAAGTTCAAACCGTATAGTACAATATTAAAAAAGTTATCGTCTTGTTTAGAGCGTCCGAATATTAATTCGAGTAACTGTATCTAGTATGTATTACTTTATATTTTAAAATAATTGACAATGATTGAAAGTTGCATTTGAATTTAGATTCAAATATAATGATTGAAAGTTGAATTTCGATTTAAATTGGGATGCTGAGAGTTGAACTTGAATGTAAATTTAAATATATTGATTGGAAGTTGAATATCGATTTAAATTTGGACGCTGAGAGTTGAATTTGAATGTAAATTTAAATATATTGATTGGAAGTTGAATTTCGATTTAAATAGGGATGCTGAGAGTTGAATTTGAATTTAGATTTAAACGTAACGATTGAAAGTTGAATTTCTTTTAAATTATTCATCGCAAATATGCCTTTAGATTAATAAAAAAATCTTCCGAGTCGTCGCTAAATATTCGATAACTGTTGCCTTTACCCTAGTTATTATTATTACGATCATATGGCAGTTCGTAATCATCGATGGGAAAGAAATTGATGAGATACGTGTGTTATGAGGCCAGTACGATACATACATAGGTAGCCGTCCCTTAACAAGCATATTCAGGCAAGTAAAAGTTGTTCGGAGCGTTAACGCGCGGTACCGGCGTTTAAACTCTCCCTCCACGAGAATTGGTGCGGTAGGCCGCGCATGCGCCAGCCATTTCCTAGTACTGTCGATTGTTGGGCCAATGGCGGAGCGTTCGTGACGCCATCGTCGGCCAATGAGAGGTGTTCTCGGTGACGACCGTGCTATTTTTAGGAGACGTGAGTCACGGGATATAAGGCAGTACGTTTAGTTGGGTGTTCACAAGTTGTCGAGACCTCGTACGGTGTAGCCGCGAGTGACATTCGTGTCGGACGTACGATCACGGACTGTTCTAAAGAGGTGCACACGCGCAGAACCTCACGTTCGTCGGATTGCGTCTCGTGAGTCATTGTTGTGTTGACAGTTGACCCAGCTCGGTCCTCGTGTCATCGTCGCTTGGCCGAAACTGCTTTTCGATTCCGTCGCGACCAAGGCCTGCGTGTCGTTCGCGTAGTAGGCGGACGAAAAAACGGTTTTGCGTCGCGGAAGAGTTTCGGGCGAGTACTTAATTCGCGGCGATAAACCGTGCACGGCCGAAATCGCTCGGAGGTGGTGGTGTATATAACGCGTGGAGCACGTAGTTTCCAGTTCGGTGGGTTTCGTGGAAAACGGACGAATGAAAAAAGACTGATCTCCGTCGGTGAATTTCCGAACTGGTTATGTAACGACGTGTGGAGTGCTCGGTGAAAAAAGAAGAAGAATAAGAAGAGGAAGAAGAAACGGAGCTCGAGAACAGACCGATCGATTATTGAGCGTAACCGATCGTCGTGCAATTCTCCCGAGTACGCGTGTGGCTCAAAGAGAAGAGAGAGAGAGAGAGACATCGAACACAAGGGCAGCAGTGTGTTGTCATTCTCCATCCCGCGAGGCCAGCGCGTTGACTGACCACTTTTGATTGGCAGCAGGCACCTATTCAGTTCTACTGCATCGATGGTGCGGAGTTTAACAATGGAGCAGACGTTCTACGAGAACGCGAGCGTGTACGGCGCTGTGAATCGCGAGAACAACGTGGGCCAGTTGAAGCGTAATCTCACGCTGGACCTGAACCTGTGCCAACGACAGGGTCCGCACGCGAAGAAGCCGCGACTGGGACCCGTGCCACCGGCGTTGAACAACATGCCGATCCTCAGCTCGCCGGACCTGAACATGTTAAAGCTGGGCTCGCCAGAGCTCGAGAAAATGATACTGGCTCAGCAGGACTTGGTGGCGAATTTACCGACACCCTCGCAGATCCTGTTCCCGAAGGTGGTCACCGAGGAGCAGGAACAGTATGCGCGCGGTTTCGAGGTGGCCTTGAACGAGCTGCACCATTCGGATAGCTCGCAGGAACCTGGCAGCATGTACGGCGGAGCGACGTATCACACGCTGGAACCACCGAGCAGCGTGCAGAGTACCGAATCGTCCGTGAGCCAGGGTCTGATGCAGATCAAGGACGAGCCGCAGACGGTGCCGAGCGTGTCCAGTTCGCCGCCGATGTCGCCGATCGATATGGAGAACCAGGAGAGGATCAAGCTCGAGAGGAAACGTCAAAGGAACCGCGTGGCCGCGTCCAAGTGTCGCAGGCGCAAACTCGAACGCATCTCGAGGCTGGAGGACAAGGTGAAACTGCTCAAGGGCGAGAACAGCGAGCTCAGCGCCGTGGTTCACAGGTTGAAGGACCACGTGTGCCGGCTGAAGGAGCAGGTGTTGGCGCACGTGCAGTCCGGCTGCCAGATCATGGCCGTCCCCGGCCAGTTCTGAGCCTCGGACACCGGGGGACCAGACATTCTGACGTGTGTACGTTTCTTCGTTTGGTGGGGGCTGGCTGTGTGACTCCCGTCGGACCTGGTGATTTACCAATGCCCTGTTTTTTCCACGAGGACCGCCGCCGCGCCGGTGGCCGTCGCCTACCACGATCCGGACCTACCCGGATTCGTCGTTATCTTCTCATCGTTTTGCTTCGTTCCCTCCCTCCCCTGCTAGACGAAGAGGAGACACGGTGATGTGCGACGACGTGAGAGGAACCGGGAGTGCCTTGGTGTGCCTAGAGGAATACGGGATACCATGACGAGGATTAATTGTCGTCCGCGTCGTTTGTAGCTTCGGCTCCGCGTACGCGCGTGAAAATTGTATTGCGTGCACGCCTGAGGGGCGGCGACGCGATAAGTGGAAGAACTGTGTGCGCGAGACCAGAACACGGGAGAACGGAGGAGGAGTGGGTGACGAGAAGGCGACGGAGACAGATAGATAGATAGATAGATAGAGGGGGAGAGTAGATGGAAAAAAAGAGAGAGAGAGAGTGGGTGGGACCCGACGGTGAAGAGAGAGGGACCTCGCGGTGCGCGCGGTGGCGGCCATTTTGGAGAACCGCGAGTATTGGCGGGAGATTTGAAGGTAATTAGGCATAAAAGGTTACACCTCGCAGATTACAATGACTTTTTTCTTGCATTGTCAGGATCAAGATTTTGAACTGCTTTTCCTTAGATATGTTTCCGTCGCTCGGTCTTGGTTTTCGAGATATGCACATAGTCGCGAAACACCGCAGCTAAGTATTACTACATTGAATCTTGACGTGAGGACTTTTCGAAACGAATGAAATTGAATGATTCGGTTGGATCTAGAATGAAATTGGTTAGTTCCAGAAGCTAGTTACTAGAATGAAGGTTTTGGATTAGTTCTGGGCGAGTTTCCGTTTATTTTTGGAATCGTTGTGTTATTTAAAAGCAACAAAAACTATTATTATGCTCAGGAAGAAGCCTGAGGCTTTGAAACCCGACCCAAACGTAATCTAAACCTACCGTATTGAAAAATGTAAAGAAGCGTATCACTTTTAGTAAAGTAAAATTCAGCCCATAATGTCCTATATTTGACAATAAAACTACCGAGCACGGAGAGCAATGAAAATGTTGTAGCCGATAAAAATGACACGGTTATAGATAGAGCTCTAAATAGATATTTAGATTTCATGCAATTTTGATTGTGTAATATGTGCTTGGACAAAGAAGTACTCATAAAATTAAAAATGTAAGACCAGTCATTGGCAGTGGTTGGTTTAGTGTTGAGAAACCGAACGTTCATCATTTGTTTTAAAAAGTTCACACGGTGATTTTACATGTAGAAACAGTTGACGAGCGATGAAATGTAGTAATAGCTGCAGTGTTTCGCGAATATCTCGGAAAACTAAGGCACAAGTTGTTCGGAATGTTGAGTTTTACAACGTATTTTATCAGAATCGGTGAGGAAAACCTCTTACGCACAATTACCGATTAGAAATTCTCGCAGTTTCGTTCGATTCGACTCGACGACGGTCGGATTCGTTGTCTTTCTTTTTCTCCTCTATTCTCTGGTTTCCCTCCGCTCGAGAATAATACCTTCGCGTTCTTTGTAATCGATTCCCCGCGGATATTGTTGCGTGATCGTTCTCGCATCGTTGTTTTGCTAACGGGACACACAGACACACGCGCGCGCGAGCGCATACGCGCTTACTTAGAGCGAGTAAGATGAACTCTGCTCGTCGGAATCTTCCGATTCGATTTCTTCATTGGATTCTCTCATTTCTTCTATTCTCTCGTTACCACCCCCCCTATCTTAGGAGTTTTACAATTTCGAGCGATCGGTGACGATCCTCGGTTGGTCCGGGATTTCGTGGCAATCCGCGATCGGAAACGATTGGAAATCTTTTTTATACTCTAGCGACGGGCGGCGTCGCAACATTTGCCGCGATGTCTCTTGTACGATAAACGTTGTTCTTGAACAGCTTCGTTTTCCGAAGACTCGTACGATGTACATAATGTATACGTATTCACGCGCAGAGTAACAATTTTAATAGACTAAGGAACCGTTTTTCTTCGGAGGGTAGGACGGACGAACGTACGGATTCATGGACGAGTAAGGCTGTAATTGTTAGATAACCATAACGGTGCTGTAAAAGATTTTTATTTGAAACACATACGCACGTCCGTTAGAACTCTTTGTTAACTCTCGAGGCTCTTATTGTTTACCCACGCTCGAACGACAACGCGAGCTTGTGTTTTGCGGGACTCCTCGATACTTTTCGGCCGAACGATTTCTCGATTGCGATCGTTTAACACCGCTTTTTAACCTGTTAACCGGGGAGGACTTCTCTCTCGTGTTTCTATACGTTTATGCGAACAGTCTTAAATCGAATCGCATCGAAATACTTGAGTTAGTATCGATTACATTTTGTCCGCGCCGCTTTCATTCGTTTCTTTAAGCGTTTGCACTCGAAACGCGAACAGTCACCGACACTGTTCGCATTGTTAAATTCGTTTACTACTAGACAGCGGATCTTTATGCAAAATGAAAACTTTCTACCTAAATTCCAACAAACTAGAGGGAAATAGAAATTAATTTTCTTTCTTGATATATTCAATAGGTCGAAAATAATATAATAGTATTTTTAAATTCTTCTAATGTGTCTCTCGTTTTAAATTATGCCGCCCATTTTTGTCGTAAACATCCGCTGTCTATTTATTATCTAGTAATTTATTTGGGTCGCGGTGCGACCAGTATACGCGCTCAACTTTTTGTCGTTCGCAAATAGACGCAAAGTAAAAATTTATTTTCTCTCTTAGTAGGTTCGACAGGTCTGACAAAGTTGCCCGTTTAACAGGTTCGAACAGAACTACCATTGTTTTTTAAGGCTGTACAAATAGATTAGACGTTAGGAGCGCAGATGTCGGCGTTGAGATCACCGTCGGAGACCATCCCGTTGGGTTCGGACGCGAGACACCGGGGCGAGCTGTTCTTGTAAAAATGTTCTTAGGTAAAGCCGTTTCGAGAGTTCGACGAACGGAGGCGGTTCGCGTCCGAGCCCATGACCTTTGGCATGGGGAAACCCCGAATCTTTCCTTGTTAGATTTTAAGCTGGAGACTGGTGTGTAACGAGTCGCGTCCCCCCCCCCCCTAGCTCTCCGACATCTCCGGGTGTCGCGAAACATCTTCGTTTTGTCATATGTGCATCTAGTCTTGTCCAAGTATGCCCCCGTAACTTACGCGCGGGTTTGCATGAAATGTACGCGTACGCGTATACACGTATACATACACACAAGTGCACCAGGCATCGGTTCTGTTACCACGAACAGTCTTTTCAGAAAATCCTTCGAAACTCCGCTTCGTTACAGTAATTAGAGTGAAGTCAGGGAATTAGATCGCCTGAGGATGCTATCTAGGGATCTGTGTCCCTGCTGGGAACAGGCGAAGGGAGCAAGATCGCGAGTTTACTGTAGAACGATTCCAATAATTTCAAAACGCTCCTCGGGCGATTAATTGCAGAACAAAGTTCTAGTGTTTCAACACTAAACCTACCGAGCCTTTTAAAAGTAACTGGTATTTACATGTTCCCTTACAAAAATGCCAAGATTGATTTTATTTAGTCCTTGTACGGCTCTCTCTCTCTCTGTCTCTCTCTCTCCCCCTCCCTCCCTCTCCATCCCTCCCTCCCTCCCTCTCTCTCTATTGTAACGCGTGCACTACTAAAGATATCTATACAATCGTTCTCTTATGAAATCAGTTTTATTACTTTTCTAATTGTAAAATAAAAAACCTGCAACCGGTCATTCTGACGGATGGCGGCTGGTTTAGTGTTAAAAGAGAAAAATGGTGCGTTGCGGAACGGTGTTCTAGGTTTGATTATTTCGTGTCCGACAACCGCGCGTGGTAACAGAATCGCGCGGCAGCGTTACCGTTGTGCCATCGCGCAAGGAATCGTTGTAAGGAACAACAGAGTTTTCCCTCGTTGCGCCGTAACACACGTCGTCGTCGGCCTGTGTACAACGGACGCGCGCGAAGACCATGAGAATCTTTACGGCGATCAGCAATAAACTTTCCGCGCGACATAGAATATAACGAGCAATAATCAAGCAATCGTGCGATGCGTTTCTTCATTCTCTCCTCCCGTCTTCTTCTTCATCTATTTAGTACAATGAGTCGCGCGATTTCGACGAATAGTTGGGTGATCGAGCGTGTTTGCCTATCCGCAGCAACGCGGCGTAACGCGTTACGCAACACCGTTTGAAAAAGCTTCTCGAGGATATTCGGAATTCAGTGTGCACAACCGATAACGCGTCGCGCATAGTCTTTCGAGAGGCGCGCGGACCGAAGAAACGCTCGTCAGGATTGCTCGTTCCACGAACGAATACATAAGAATACATATTTTGCTATACAACTGTCGCGATCCCTTGTTCTATCGCAGTTAGATTTAATCGTAGTACAACGGGCGAGCGCACGAGTCTCGCCACCCGGGAGATTGCAATTTTGAATGGGAGGATAAGAAATTTCTATTTTTCGGATACTTGATTCGAGACCGTCGGAAAAAGAAGAGTGAGTGAGTGACAGAGAGAGAGAGAGAGAGAGAGAGAGAGAGAGAGAGAGAGAGCGCGGACTTATCTCTCTCTCTCTCGTCAGAGATTCTCAACTTCGTTTTCTTCCCCCCAGCCCCTGTTCACGCGCGATTTTCAGTACACGATTCGACAATTGTAACCGTGTAATTTATTTCCCTTAAGATAAGCGTGCTCCTCGTTTTCTCCTGCTTCGCTTTTTGTTTCTCGGAAACCTGTTAACCGGGGAGGTGAGCCGGTGATGTTATCGAGCCCAACTTCTCTCGCGCAGGCGCCGAAACAATCTGTACCGGGCAAAAAGACTCCACGTGTCCTACGAGTTACAAAATATACATAAATACACTTGTTATGTACCGAGGCTGAAATCGCCGCCATCGCGTGCGAGAAAAGTTGGGCTCGATAACATATCACCGAGGTGAGCTTGTCGACCATCTTTCAGATCTCGACTCGACTCGTCTTCTTATTTATTCGTCCGACGATGTCCACGTTCTGTGAAAATTGTTCGTCGAGTTGTTCGAAAAGTGCCTAGATATCGGAGTTTTCGGCCCGCAAACAAAGTCACCCGGTTAACAATGTATCGCGACGATCACGCACACGCGCGTGCGCACGCGCACACACACACACACACACACACACACACACCAACCTCGACGAAAGGTGTCTTCGGCGTTTGATGAACGCGCGTCGGAAGAAGGCTCCGCGCGTGGAACCCTCATACATTTTGTGGAAACTCTGGCGGCGTTGTTTGTACAGTGGGAGGCTCCTATCCGTCGATTTTACGGCGAACACGTTCCCGTAATGGAACCAGGAGAAAGTTGACCGAAAAATTTAGGGAACCGAGGCGCCTGTGCCTCGCGAAACAGCCATCACATACGGCGTGCCTTTTTTACCATGTAATAGAACCGCATCGCGCCGCGGCGAGTAGTCCCGCGGGGCCTCTCGTTCGCGTTAGCGCGCTCTCTCTATATATTTTCGTTGTTTCCCGTTCCCGGCTACGCGAGAAACGGGAAATCGCGGACGATATATTCGCCTGGGCGTTATTTTAAACCACGGATCGTTTGTAGCGGATAAGATATGCGAGAATAATATAAACTTGAAAAGTGATCGAGGGCGAGATTAAATATGCCAGTTAGGGAGCGAGCGAGAAAAGCGGCGGCACAAAAACGTATGAAAGTAAATGAAAACCACAATGTGATTTAGTCAGTAAGCGAAAACCCCATTAGAGTATGTATATGTACATATATATATACATATATATATATATATTTCGATAAATTTATATATATATTTATATATATGTAGTGGTACGGTGATGACGACACGTGGATGAGCACCGCATATATAGAGTTATGTATAACCCTATACATGAGATGATAAATATTACTATTATAATGTAATATTATATATATAAATATATATATATATATATATATATACACATATATATAATATATATATATGTATATTGTCTACCGACCAGAGCGGAGAAATCTTTTTTTACGAATAATTTTATTTTTGAATGAAATACGATGAAAAATAAAATTTCATTATATTGAACGTAACGCAGTGCATACTTTCTTCGAATTCAATCCTATCCCCAGTCCCCGAGATTGCGAAATCGTTTTAGAGGGCTACGTCACCCTGAGATTGGAAAAACCGATTTTTTTTTAATTTTCCTTCAACCTTTAACACTTTACCTACCGACAGCCAGGGCCGGCCTTCTCTATAAAGGGGCCTGGGTTCAAGAAACCATTTGGGGCCCTAAATGTTCTGTAAAGTAAAAAAATTACAAACACGAACATATATTACTAACGCATGTTTATTTAATGCGTGATTTTGTTTTTGCTAATACATTAATTACTTCAGAAAAATTAAATTATTTTATTTCTTGATCATGTTGGGGCCTTCTCAATCGCGGGGCCCCGGTGCATAGCATCCGCCGCACCCCCCAGATGTCCGGCCCTGCCGACAGCCTATTAATAGGATTTTCAATAATTGTGCTGTACCGAAAGAAAACAGAAATTTTCTTTTACATTACAATTTTAGGTAAAAGTATATTAGATAACGTTATCGAGGGTGACTTGTTAGTTCACAATGAAAATTGCTGTAACTGTTGAATGTTCCATTAAGAAGTATTTAGCCATGAACCATAGATTTTTCAAAATTATGCAATAATCACCGGTCGGTAATGTGTTAACTACCCGCGCCCTGAATTTTCACGTAACTATCCGCGCGGTGTATTTAGTACACCACATGTATCACTGTGTGACTGAGTACTGTGCGGAGTACGAGAGAAAACTAGTGGGTAGGGAACGGGGAAAGAAGATTGCCTTTGCGTTCCTCTTGCCTCGTTTCCCTCCCCCTAGTTTTCTATTGTGCTCTGAACAGTCGATATATTATTGTATTGGTGTACTTTTTATACCAGCGCGGGTAGTTAAAGGTTAATTTAGAGTTCAGGGAATAATTTAAGTCACGGTAGATGCAATAGGACCCAGAAATAGCGAAGTTACAGTGCTAAGAAGTTCGTGCGGCGTCGCCGTTTTCGAGCACGTAGGTGGCGTTTCCAAGTCGCACTTTTCCTTCTCTTTTTTACAACTGGTGTAAGCAAAACCTCGGAAACTATACGTCCGATTTTCTTCAAATTTGATACACATAATTTTAATAACATTCTCTATCGTGTAGCGTAGGATTTCTTTTGATACGATATCCCGATTGTTTATAACAATCGTTTAAAGTTTGATTTTTTTGGTAAAAATTGAATGCGTTCATTTTTGCTTTCCTCGCATTTCTCGATACCACTGCGCTACGCGATAGGCAATTTATCAAGGAACAATGCTTTGTTCTTGTTCTTTGTTGTTAATTCTTCTTTTATCAAGAAACATTACTTTTTTTGATTCTGATAATGGTGGACTGCAGAATCACTTGCACCGTCTACGAACATCCTGACGGAGGAGTGTTGCGGGACAACGGATAACTCCGCCATTTTTAAATATTTTTATATAAAATGTATGTATATCCTTCAATGTATGCTCTAACCATGTATCGTAATAAAATGATTGTCACATTCATACTTTTGGAGAAAAAAATCCGTAAACTTTGATGTCATTTCGGCCGCCTCAGGGTTCAATATCAATTTCTATTTCAATTTCAGTTTCTATATCAATTTATATTTCAATTACAATTTCAATTTCAATTTTTTTGTGATTTTAATTGTATGTAATTGTAATTTTAATTTTTATGTCAATTACACATACGTTTTCTGATAAAGCTTGTTCATTGGTACAACTTTAAACACGTTGTGTCAACATTGATTTTTATTCCATTTTCTTCCCTTCTTTTAATTTAATTAACATTTACAGACCTTTAAGACTTCTTAAGGACGTCTTAAAGACCTCCCGAATGTCCTACGAACGTCTCTTGAACGTCTTTTAGACGTCAAACATACGTCTTACAGACGTCTTTGTGCTATCTGGGACTAAACCTTCCATCACCGGTAAAATGTCCAGTTTTCGTTTCGCAATTATTGAAATTATGAAGATGCTTTCGTGGTGAATTATTAAATAAATATATCTAGCCGCATACATTTAAGCACACAAAGTTCAAATACATTGAATTTTGTTATTTTTATAATTATTAGAGCTTGGTAGATTTAGCGTTATTTACGTGGTTGAATTGAAATGCAAGGAATAAGCAATTATTACGTCTGTAATCGGAGTGCCCTCATAGTATCGAATAAATTAAGTCAATAATATTACGCTATTGGGTTATAAGTTATATAATTGAAAGCTAATTACTCCAATATTTTTATACAGGTACTCTTTTTAAATAAATTCGCAGCAGGAAGAATCGGTGTCCGCGCCTCGAAAAATGTTCTGGGACGAACCAGAATTCCAGCCGGGACTCTTATCTCATCGTGTACCGCGTTAATTATCGCAATTGACTAATTGGCTCAATTGGGAAAGTTCTCGGTACGAATTGAGATCGACGCGACCGGCGATCGTAAACTTTTACAAGTCGTTTAAAGTCGATTCGAGGGCTCGTTTAGACCACCCTTTCCCGGAACACGATTGTTCTAGAACGGCTCTAAATCTTCCAATTCAACCGAGAAACGAGCGCGAGTCGCGTCGCGTCGCGTTCAACAGAATACATATTTCCTAATTCGTTGGTACGTGTTTTCCGATGAGATTTACGAAACTATTCAGCCGTCCAACAAGTTCGCGCAATTTCTTGCGATCGCGCAACTGTTCTGCTTTCTTTTCAAAACTGTGTAACAATTTTTCGTCTACTGTGCATAGCCAAGAAGCGAGTTTCGGAAATCGCGGATATCGTTTCTTCGATATTTGTAAGTATGTATGTATTTATCCTATTCGTACGTCATGGAATTCAAATTTTCAATTCAATTATTATTTTCCTGGGTTATGAATAGACTGCGGATCTTTATGCATTTATGACAAAAATTGGTACGTACAATTTAAAACAGTGGAGGTATTAAAACGATTTAGGGCCGCCAGTGTATTAGTTTCATCTTAATAAGATAATTAAAAGAAGAATGAAATTGTTATTTGGCTCCTGTGTCTTGCAATCAATGCAAACATTTTTTATTTTGCATAAAGATCCGGAGTCTAGTTATGAATCTTAACCTTCAGTTACTCGCACATCACTTTCTATGTACATAACTGGTTACATGGAACTTTATACAACTCCAACGGAAATAAATTTTTGTTCAATGAAATAATTAATTATTCTAGTTTTAATCGTGTACAGGAGGGTAAGTGGACCCCACCCCCCCCCCCCCCGAATAGCACAAAGATGTCTTAAAGATGTCATTAAATATTGTGGATGATAGGTTGACATATTAAAATATTCATTTCCTTCAGTTTAATGTACCAAACGAGGAAAAATAGACGATGCGCTACCTTTTTGTCCCGGTGTGTAAGTTTAATGGTAATTTGCACATATCTACACGACTGAAACGACAATGTTGGAGCAGCAGTCTCGTATAACATATAAAACACTTGCGAAAATAGCTGTAACAGATTTTGGAATTCTACCCCGGCGCACAGTGAGTAAATTTGACCTAACTCGATTCAAAATCAAAGAACTTTCGATAGAAATGAGGTAGAGCGATGAATTAAAAAAAAATTAAACCTGAAACTTTGCAGAACATGGGAAACATAGGAAGATTACGGTACGAACGGTTTTTCACCTTGATCAAATTCGGTAAACTTGCACAATTTTAAGAAAATGTGGTTTCTCCGTTACCACGGGCGGAAAATTTTTTTTTTAACATGCTATATATCATTTCCCGTAGATTTTTTTCACGCTGATTTCAAATCTGGTCTCAAAATTTGTCTACGACCTCTGGTTTTTTCTGGTTTTTTTGTAGATAAGGATTCTTGATTTCTCGTGACAGTTAACGATTTTCGCGCAGCACGTCATCAAAGTACACTCCTTCACGAATATTTAAAAAAGAATTCTAATTGAATCGCTGAAAAAAAATTGTGTAAAAAAAAAATTAAACCGACTTCGAAAAAACGCACTAAAAAGTATAAAATAATTTCCATTTAATTGATGTGCAAAAAAGGCACATACAGATCGAATTGAGTAACCTCCTCCTTTTCCGAAGTCGGTTAAAAACTGAGTTGTCTGCAGATTTTTGTCCAAAAAGATCGGTTCCTCGTCCACTGTGCGTCGTCCCCTGCTTCGAAAATAGAATTTTGGCCAGGTTTTTGAAGAAACGCACCAGGACCGGCAGCGTGGACCGCGCGAACGCGTTCCGTGGAAATCGTAGGAGCGGTAGCCGTGCTGATTTCACTGGCATAAACGCGGGTTCATATTGCTCGATAAATAACGGCCGCTTAATGCCGGCCTCGGGAAAAGCCGGGCGCAATTAGATCCGCGAGCGGGCGTTTATTTCTGTGGCAATTTTCGTTCGTGCAAAAGTCAAATTCACCGCGTCCCCAATTATCGTTTTACGAGCGCAGGATCGTGCCTCGGGCCGGCCAGGAGCCACGGCGCGGATTCTCTCGTGCGCGCAGCCTGTATCGCAACGTTTACATTAAACTATCGAGTTATTTTTACACGTCGAGGACGTTGAGCGCGCGAAACAAAGCCGTTCGAGTCTGGATATCGCAAGAGAGAATGTAGGAAGAGCGATCGCGCGACCCTGAGTGTTCGCCGTGAGCGAGCATTTCGTTTTGGATGAGCCTGAAAAACCCTAAGGTGCCTTAATGAGTCTTGAGCGATGAGAAACTAGCAGTCAAAGAGAGAGAGAGAGAGAGAGAGAGAGGGAGAGAGGAGAAACATAATCGTTAATATAGTCTCGTATTAATAATAACCACTGCAAAGGTTTCTTTGTCAGCCGGCTTAGACCCTGATCAAACGATTCATCTTCATACATCTTTCAAACGCGAAGTACGCCGCGCATAAGTAAATACTTGGAATATGAAAAATGATCGTGTAACTGTCCGTGGCTCATGAATAATTCATGGCAATCTATCTTGCGTTCGTGTTTTTCGCTTGAGTCACCTTGAGTCAAGACGAATTCGTAGTTGCCGCAGAAGATCGCCCCAGGTTTCCGATCGGCTCTACACGCGTACTCCTCTCTTTGATTCACTGATCGGTAACGATCATCGTTCTACATAGAATTTCATGTTGCTTTCCGCGCCGCCTCCATCGAAAGATATACGGCACGCAACTGGGTCATTACGCCCGCGAGATTCGCCGCGACATAACTTGTGTAAACATCATTTACGCGCGAGGTGTGTTCAAAGAATAACGGGCATTTTGTTATTTCACGGGTTGTGTTAGTCCGGTTCGCGCCATTTTGTCTTTGTTGTATCGGCAAACATGTCTGCAAAATGTCTGTAGATTGGTTGTCTCGGGTTTCTTACGATTCAGATGGAAAGTTTTTATCTTGCATAAAGATCCGCAGCCTAGTTTATCAGCTTTCGAGGAAGTTACATGTGTTTTGATACGGGCAGCGATTGTTGTGCTCGCGCTTCATTGCTTGTTCGTGATTTTCAAAGTGAAACTTCTTTGCTGAGGGGCTACAATTTTCTTGCGTTACGGAAGTGACGAAATTTCGCGAGTAACATCGAATAGTTTGACAAGCAACATTTTCATAATTAATTTACTAACTTTAAAGATTTCATTGGTGAACTTTTAAGATTGTAGAATGTAACATAAAGCCTTGGCTACATTCCCATTTCTGTTTAATTCAGGTTGGATGCTTAAATTGTTAGTCATTAACAAATTTTGCAGAAGTGGTATGTTGTGTAGTCTGTCCTTGTCGCACAGTTCGACCCTCCTTGTTTTACGCATTATGGGAACTTCCGAAACAATCACAATTTTTTGAGCTGGGTGAGGGCTCATTCGAAAGGGGAAGGATCACCGCAGGGGCTCTGGTGATGAGGTTAACATTGATTATGTTTATATGTAATAATATGAGAGTCCAAAGTAGGGAAAAAATCGAGAAAAAATCTCGCAGATTTCAATGCATCTTTGTCTCTTTTAACACACCTCGTATTCATTCTGTTCGGCGTGTCCGAAATCTTGCGACGATAAGTCGCAAACCTCGAGTTTTCGAGTCCGGTGCGATCCGATCGAGATTAAAATTGTAGAAAGTTCTATTGCACACTTCGGACGGATATCAACCAGTTATCTTGAACATTATCGGACGTTTATCGCTGCGCCCGCAACTTATCATCCGAATGAAAAGCAAACAGTCGTTCGTTTCGAGCTGCACCGCTAATAAACAGGCATTCCTTCTAATCGGTAGATACGAGTAATCGGAAGGAATTTACCAAATGACAGGGGGTTACGTCTAGATAAAGATATATTATGGTGCCAATACCGCCGCGATACAATTCAAAATACACGAAGGCATAAAGTAACTCATTCGTTATTTGTCCGTCGGTGTCGAATCGATGCAACGGCGATAAGAGATCAATACGATCGAGAGATAAATAGTTGAACTGCTAAACAGCTTCATTGAAAGCGAGAGGAGATAAGACAAGATAAAGTCCGAATAAAATTGTTGCTATTGTTTACGACTAACGAGGCAACGTGCGCAACTTCTCGAGAAGCAAGGAAAGATATGTAACGTGGAAGTTGCACAGAGCTAAAGAGGATTAAACGAACAAAGATAGTAACTGCTGGTTCGCCAAAAGGTAAACGTGGAAGCAGAGAACGATTAACGGGAACGATCCGGAACAATCGCTCCGGCAATTACAAAGAGAGATTCGATGAAAAGTATCCAGAAGGCATTCTATCGGAGCCGTTGAACAAATACCGGGCTCTAATTGGAAACCGTAACTCCTTCGTCTTCTTCGCAGGGGTCTCTCGAAACGTACTCTCGATCGTTCTCCGGGTCACGTTCCTCGGGTCTGCGGGGTTCAACGTCCACGAGGCTCGTTTTCCGAGTAACCGGCAAAGAGGTAGGAGCTGTTGATTACACGGACGATTTGATTAATGCGGCCCCATCGTTGCAATTCGACTATTCATCGATCACAAGCTCGGTCCAACAGTTTCCTCGTCGAGCCATGCTCGTGACAATGACACTTCGAACCGGAGAGTCGAGAACGATGGCGAGCCAGGCTGGAGAGGGATCCTCTCCCGGTCGACCTTGCATTTTTATTTAACCAGCCAACGGGCACGCGAAGCGAAATAGTGAAGTAACCGTGGTCGGAACAGTTGCCAACGGGCACTGCATAATTTCCACCAAGTCCACTCGCGCGACCCCGTTCTCTAATTGATCGATCTTTAATTAACTCGCCGCGATCTATGCAGCATATAGGCGATTATCCTGGGCCCCCGGCGAGCCAGGAAACACGGTAAAGGGGCCAGGGGAAAGGAGACTCGGGCCCAGTCCGCCAGCGGCGTTGTCTAGGAGCAGGAAAGAGATGTTGTTCTCCTTCTTTGCTTCTTCTTCTTCTTCTTCTTCCTCCGCTCTTTTTTCTTCCATTTACCTTGGCTTCAGCGGAATGTAAGAGATAAGTGGACCTGGACAACAGGAAAGATTTCTTTTTAAATGGAAATACCGTGTACACGGTGTTGTCCTCGCCGGCCACAGGTGTGCGAAAAAGTTGGCCCTTCGCGCGATCAAGGAGCAAGCCTCTAGCGCCGCCGCACAGTGGGCCAAACCGACGAAATCTGTGTCAAAATCAAAGAAATTTTTTTTAATAATGATGAATTTTTTATCGATTTCTTGAAATTCTACATGTTTAACGAATTTTCTCAAGGTTAAAAAACGTTCGTACCATAATCTCCCTATTTTCCCATATTCTGCAAAGTTTCAGCTTTAATTTAAAAAAAATTTCATCGCTCTACCTTATTTCTATCGAAAATTCTTTGATTTTTACACAGATTTCGTCGGTTTGGCCCACTCCCACTCCTCGACTGAGGAGTTACAAAAGGAGAGCTTCGCTCCTCATAGATGAGGTTGGTGGAAGTTGAACAGATTTCCCTCAATCTTCGCTCAATATACCAAGTGGTAATACTTCCGGATTAAATCGACCTGAGAAGACAACTCCCTAAGAACACTCCCACTCCACAGAAAATTATACAACAGTTTATTAATCCCTGTGACTTCAATTTTTTTTTACTTTGCCTCTTGTGTTTGTTTTTCATAAACCTACATGATTATATTCAACTATGTAAATAAAAAGCTTACCTTAATGTTATTAGTATGCGTAATAACATAAAAAAGTTACATGTAATTGTATTTGTATTTCTGCAATTCCAAATTACAGTAATTGGTAAGTAATTGTAATTGTAATTGAAATTACATTTTGCCCAATTCTGGTACAGACGTTTCCGAACGGTTAAAGTTGCACTTGATCGTTTCAGCAAATCCCATAGGGTGGAGCTCGAGTGTGTCTTGATCACGTTGTCATTGAAAACGTTGTCATTGCCAGTACGATAGCTCTCGAACCGTCCAAGACACATTAAACGTATCTATGCGCATGCATAAATATGCCTCGTATATGCCTCGCTAGTCCCGCTAGTCCTGCAAAGGACAAAGCGCAGGAATGCAACAATCGCACGGAAAATCTATAAATACCTACACCTGGTTTTGTGCCCGTTGCGAAATTCATCACACGGTTTTCCGCGCGCCGCGCCGATGCGCTTCAGCGTTCCCGAGGACGCGCGCCGCGTATTTCGATCCGCGGACATAATGAGCGAACGCCAGAAGCGTTCCAGCAAAAATATACGGCACGTTTTACGATTCGTTCGCTTAACGATAAAGAACCCAGCCGGCGGATTCCATGGACGCCGCAACGCAAACCCAATCGTCATCTTGTTTCCTAGCAAAGTACTTGACGATGGAGTATCCTCTATTTGAAACTATAAACTGTAAACCATAAGAATCTGTACCGCTCGCTTAATTTTGTTCAAACGAATATCCATCAATTTTTACTCTAGTTTATACAGTACTCGGCAGTACTTGACATAAACACAACGCAAGGCAAGTTTATGGAAAAGAAGACCGTGAGAATGTATTCTTTTATAGAACAGCTCGAAACAAGCAGCTTTATTAAAGTTTCAGGAGCGTATTTCTCTTCGAATAGGTCCATCCATTATGCGCGTAATTGTTCTTGTTTCTTTTACATACGCCACATTAATATATTCCATCGTATGCATCCGCCGCGTTCGTTCCGTATAATCATTTAGCAATAACAATAATTACACCGCGAGAATCTTTACGAGCATTCCTATTTCCATAAGCCATTTCATGAAAACCGGAATAAGGAGAAAAGTGATTACGCGGACAAAAAGATTTCTCCAGTCGGTGCCGAGGTGGACTCATTAGCGTTGGTCGATGTAAACATTTTCTTGCATCATATTGTACAAATGCCACGGACGGATAAAGATCCGCTGGCCGTCAATAATAGCCGTGCGATTAGATCCGCGCCGCGCCGCGCCGGTTTTTGCTGAACTTGCCAACAAAGAAGAAAAAAGAAGTTGGAACGATCAAAGAGAGCAATGTGCGCGCGGAGATCTCCTGCCGTGGATCAAAATCTCTTACGAAAGAGTCGTATGAATACGGTGCTCCCGCGATTGATGTGACTTTCGGGCATGCGGATAATGTGACTTTTTTATCCCCACTACGGGGGGGGTCCCCCCTCGGGAGTCGCAACGTTCGGCATAGATTAAAGGCCTTTAAATAAAAAGACCTATATTAAATAATACCAATGCTAATACATACTGCTAGATTATGGCAATATACAGGGTGTCCCACGCAACTGAAACAGGCTACACCTCCTAAACGGTCGGGAATAGAGGAAAATGTTATAAGAAAAAGTTGAATGGCATCAGACAATGCATACTACGCAACTAATTTTATGCACTTCTGTGCATTGGTGCATCAGAAAAATGCAACTGCAACTTTTCTTAAAAATGGAAACCTACATTTTTGACTGCACCAATCGATGCAGTTTGTTATGCTCTACGTAAAAGTACTAACATATTTATGCCCTAAACTTATTTTGCCGCGATGCACGAACGACATAGATGAATCGGATGGACACCGATAGGAATTCCCCGCGACGCTTCTCGACGATCGGTGACCAATTCATCTACATCGAGCTCGATTACGCGCCGAGATCGCGCCTCTCCGAATGGATAATTCGATGCGAAGGTCGCTCGAACTCTGAGAAGGTTGAGCGTCTAGATCTCCTTAACCGATGCAACACACTTTACCAGGATGGAGAAAAATGCGAGGACGATCGCAGATACACGGCCGTACATAGTAACGTGAGCGCGCGCGCGTATTTAACTAACCGGGAACGAACGCTATTATCGCGAATTCCGTTCGCCGTATCTCGTTATTAAACGTCGCGCGCCTCTCCCGTATCCTTGAATCCGGCTGCGGCCGATTTATTTTTCTTCTGTTTCCTCTCTGATTTCTTTCACAATCCATGAAAAATTACGTTCTCTCCGCCTGCCGAGAGAACGTCTCGTCTCTCGACGTGGGAGAAAGTTGCCAAATCGTACACCGTGAATTAATCCCTTGTTATTTATTACACGCAACACATTCATCGTGGCGGTATCGTATACGGTCTCTGTTGTCTCTATAACGCAACCACAGTTAACAACTGTTTCATTGTTTCGCATCATTTTTTTCTGATTTCTAAATTGAATTTGAAAAATCAGATTCCACTGATGCAACTTCTGCTGATTATGTGATAACGTGCAGTGGGGTAAGTCCGTCCTAGTTTGCGCAAAGCTGGACTTTAAACTGATGTATTTTCAGTCTGGTACGTAAAAACTTAACGTTCTTGGTATCAAACTCTTGCCATAGTTATTACTGATGAATTAATATTATGTAGGATTCTAATTTTGCTTGAAAATTATTATTTTAATAGGATACTGTACAGGGTGGCACACAATTATATGTCGTGGACACCATAGCGCGATTCTACACCCGATTTAGTCGAAAATGACGTAAGAAACCCCTCGCAAAATTGACCTTGAACGTGAAAAACAAGGTAAAAAATCCAACATTTTTTTTAAGGATTAAAATTTTTTTAATTTTTATACCAAAATTTTCTTTTAAAATCTAAAATCTTACATCTTAAAAGAAAAGTTAGGTATAGAAATTTAAAAAATCTTAATACTTAAAAAAGATGTTGGTTTTTTACCTTGTTTTTCACGTTTAAGGTCAATTTTGCGCGGGTTTCTTACGTCATTTTCGACTAAATCGGGAGTGTAGAATAGCGCTATGGTGTCCACGACATATAATTTTGTGACACCCTGTACAAAGTGTCAACTAGGACGCACTTGTCCCGAAAGTAGGGCAAGTCCGTTTCTGAGAGTTAGGAATGCTTTCGAACCTTGTTTCAAGTGCTACGGAGCAAGAAAAGAATGATTAACAAGCCTGCTATAAAATAGGGCTGTAACTTTTCCGAAGCTTCGAAGACTTCGAACCTTCGAAGGATTCGAAGGAACGAAGGGAACTTCGAAGTTTCGAAGTTCCGAAGCTTCGAAGTCTTCCAAGTGCTCGAAATTTCAAAGTCTTCGAAATGTATGAAGTTGTAACTTATGAGTTCCATACCATGTCACGAGTTTTGATAAATAAAAATATTAAGTTTCAGTCATCGGTGACTGACACTGAACTTTCCGTTTTGATTTTTCGTAATTAAATTAAATTTAAAAGAGTGCATTCTATTAATAGATTTCGAATGTACTTAAAAACGAATGTACTTAAAAAATAATACTTTGCAAACAAAATTTTAATGAGTTTTATTAAATTCGGTGAAATCGGATATCGCGGACTAAACGAAAAGAAAGACAAGACAGGCTTGGCGCTTGACAAAACTCACGTATTCAGTAGGACTGTAACTTTCCTTCGAAGGTCGAAGATTTCGAAGCTTCGAAGGAAAGTTACAGCCCTACTATAAAATGCTTCTTATTGCATTAAATTATATTGTTTAGTTTTATAGTTACCCATACAGTTCGTTGCGACGAATCTAGTATGCGCTCGTTGCGACGTGCCTACCCACTCCACTGCATGTCAACGTCGAGTCGGCCGAGCCGCTCCGCAGGACGGCGACGACTGTCCGCGTCTCTTTCTTTCGCATACGCTCTTCTTCGTTGCGTTCGAAACTTTCATCGTCGATTAAACCACTAAATATTGGCCAAATTATATCGTGTTTGGTATCATTTTAATCAGAAAAATGCCAGAAATGAGTTAGTGAAAGTCTCATAAAAGCCTAATGGAAAATGAACAATTCCATCACTGCCATTACATACATTGTAAAAACTCGCGGGCCTTTAAATTGTGCCGGCGACGGCGACACGCTTCGGTCACGCGATCCGAATGTCACTCTGTCCTTCTCTACGTTCGGCTCTCTATTCAAGTCTCGCTCGGCGCGGTCGGCGTGTGTCTAGACGCAGTCATAAATCAAAAAAGGCTTCCCTATTCGCTCGTTGCTACCTCAATCCCCAGGCGCCGTCGCAACGAACGAGCATTTACTGTTATTAGAAGGAAACGACATTATTCATAAAAATTTCATAGAGAATTCAATATTATTTTAAAATAGCATGAAATTAGTATGAGAATTACTTTATTTTAAATTTATAAATTTTAAACAGAAAAAAATTGTAAAACGCACCTTTTAATATTTTTTCAACAATTCCGATCAATTGCCATTTTTGGAAAAATTCTTTTTCACATCCTAAGTAAATCCTAAGTAAACTAATCGCTCGAGCTTCTCAAAAAAGTTAAAATCATACAGTACAATATTTAAAAAGTTATCGTCTTTGTTAGAGTGTCCGAATATTAAACTGAGTAACTGTACATTTAGCCTAACGAATCGGGACGAGCGGCGCGTTAAGTGGAAAACAAGGAAAAAGCAGGATAAATAAAAGCGGCCGGAGTGGCGTGATATCTCGGCGATAGCGACCCGGCACCGGTTATCTGTTAACGGCGCGAAGACGGGACTAATTTGTAGCAATACCGAAAAATAATGTCAGTCGTCGATCGATCCGAGGACGAGCGCCGCAGGAAATTCAGAGGCCGGTTATTGTTTTTCTAGCCGGTGGGCACCGTTCTCTGGCAAGGCTATTTCTGCCGTCTCGTATTTCATCACGAAACCGGACTCGCGGCCCTAATGAATCGCGGTTCTGTTGGTATTGCATAAGGCTATCTTTTTCTTGCCTCCCGGCACAACCACCGACGCGACGCCCTTGTCTAGACCCATACGGCACGCATGTATGCGCATACGTATTCATACCATAGTCGGGTAATTTGGCCGAAAAACCGGAAAAAAGTTGATTTCTAAATTGTTGTTGTCGATCGTAGTTAAAGGTCTGAAGAATAAGGCTTCAATATTGTTTTTTGTATTTGTCCAACCGTGAACTCAGATAGCACACGACGTCTTAAAGACGTCTATTTTAGGTCTGAAAGTCGTACGTTCCAAAAAGTAAATAACGCATCGGACTACGCTCGGAGCGTTCCCATTGGCGCACACACCGAGGGGCAACACAACGACGCGTGACTATTTGAAAAATTCGATTTCACGGTTCTCGGAAAGTGATAGCTATACGTATGTTACATACGTATATTTTACAACGTGTTTCGTGTGGAGGACACAAAGGAGCATACAGCGGGGTGAATGACGAGCGCCGCGAGAAGATGCGGGGCAATATGTATAAATCCTGTCGTTAATAACGCAACGTAAAGTGACGTCAGCCGCCGCGCTATCGAAATTGTTGTTTTGCTCGCTGCCTATTGTAGCACTGGGTCAGTGGTGTATATTTCATTATCCACGACGGGAATTATGGTGTTATTATCGCGCCTTACATGCGCATGTGTGCCGTTGGTTTAGCGGCTAATCTGCTACGTTCCAGCCCGCTTTTCACCAACACTACACGACCGGGGGAACGACACGCGGTCTCGGACGACGGCATTGCAATTCAATGTAGATTTCCTTTGTCTCCGCGATATCGCCGCTTACAGACTCTGCCAGCCAATGCTCGCATAAAACTATGAATTCGTTTAGCGCTCGGTACGTTGACGCATTTCACCGCGCCCGTCACATTATTGTGTCTTTCATTTCATCCGAAAGCCGAAATTCGAAACATTGCAGCAAGAGTTGGGCAGTAATTAATTTTCCCTTGTAATCGATTATTTAATGTAAGCATAGTAACTGTAATCATTAGACTGCGGATCTTTATGCAAATGAAAAATTGTCTTTCTCTTAATTGGTTATTTTAATGTCTTTCAATTTTCAATGTCTCTTTTTAATTGGTTATTTTACGTCGCTCTTAACTGCCAGGGTTTTTTCCCCGACGGGACCTACAGTTTTTATAAGGTGGGTTCGGAACCAAATTGAATGTTATTTCTTCCCTTAATGATTTTAGTAGAGAAGAAATAAAATATTGACATCATCAATTTTTAAAATGTTTCAACAATTTTGAATTTCATTTACTCAATTCTACTATAAACGCATAAAAAGATTCCGTAGACTAATAATCATGAATCAGTCGACAGTAGCGGCACACGTCAAGTGTAGGCCCCAAGCGGTAAAAATGTTGGGGCCCTTAAACTCAAGTTGGAAATAGTAGTTTGAATGAAAACTCTCGTAAATTTAATTTTTCGTAACCAAATTGAATTTTCTTGCAGAAAAAATGAATGCTGCGAAATTGGGGGCCTTATGGTGTCCCGGGGCCCAGTTGGGCTCAAGTCAAGTGGAGGCCCGGTGGGGTAAAAATGTTGGGGCCCTCAAGCTCAAGTTGGAAATAGAAGTTGCAAGGAAACTCTCATGAATTTAATTTTTCGTAAATGAATTGAATCGGACCCGTTTCGCGAACATTGCTCTTATGATTCATAAATTTGATTAACAAAATAATGCCAAATATTTATCCAAGTTGTGTTACTTTCGCCGCAGGTGTGCGATGTTATCTCAGCTTGCGATTATCTGGAGGAGGAAGAACATTATCGATTAGAACTGATACGATCCGTATTTACTTTTCAAACAAAAATATTCCACTTCGTGCCTATCGTCATTTTCTCATTTGTTGCAGGAAAGTATGTCCAAATACATCTTTTAAATTTTCGTTATTGGCCCTGCTAGAAAAGTCGCAGAAATCAATTTTGACTATTGTTTTTCACAATTCCGACCAAATGCATTTTTTCAACATTTTTTTAGACGTCGTTTGGTCCATTCATAAAAAAGTTATTCTGATTTAAAGTGTGCGTGATCAGTTTTGCTCCCAACTGTATGTATATTTGACAACAGCACGGAGAGGGTTAAATCCAGAAGGGAAAGTCAGGACGACGATCGATGACGCGAGCAAAGGACAAAAGTACGTATTCCATTCTGCTTTTTCACTTTCTCTTCATCTAGCTTGTAATTTTCATACTCGGTTTTTGTCAGCGGAGAAAGTTCGCTGTTCGAAGCAGCATTCTCGCCCGAAATGAAACATCCTTGACACTAACTGCGAAGGGTACCAAATTACACGCGAAACGCTCCGCCAAACCGCAGGTATTCCCGGAACGCATTTTATTGATTACTGGCGTGCGTCTTTCACGCGGAATTACCTAGTCTCGAGATGGTTGTGTATTTTTGTTTGCGATCCACGCGCGTTTTAATTGCTTCTCCGAGGCGCGACTATAAAAACTAGATTCCGGGTTGACGAGAACACGACATCCGGGCAACGTGGATGCCTCCCGAACGAATTATTCAAATGCAAATGCGCACGGTGGGTGCATAATGCGTGCCCGATGCATGCTGATCTTCCGATCGCTTGCTGTCCGAAATATATTACAGTCAGCGGCAATATTAAGTGGACTCTCTTAAAAATCGCATAACTTTTTAAAAATTGTTCCAAAGGACTGAACTTTTTAAAGATGTTAGACCGGCTAGTTCGCCAGAGAATAAGTAAACAAAAATTTATTGCGATTGCAATTGGTAAGAATTATACAAAATTTTAGAAAATGATGTTGTGTCAACTTTTTTATCTGTGCCTATAACGATAATTTAAAAATGCGTTTTATAGATTTCGGTAACTTATATGCATACTGGAAATTTCGTCGAAATCGGTCACATTGCAATGAGATACATACGTTTAAAGATGAGAGCTTAAGGGTGGAAGTCGCAGACTTTCAGCCTTGCCAGGGCATTTCGCCCTTACGTGATCATCTTTAAACGTTTTGTAGATCATTGCAATGTTGACCGATTTCGATGACATTTTCAGTATGCATATAAGTTACCGAAATCTATAAAACGCATTTCTTAAATTATCGTTACAGGCCCTGATAAAAAAGTTGACAAAACATCATATAAACATCGTAATACATTTTTGTTTACTTATTCTCTAGCGAACTAGCCGGTCTAACATCTGAAAAAAATTCAAGTCCTTTGGACCAATTTTTGAAAAGTTATGCGATTTTTAAGAGTGTCCACTTAATATTGCCGCTGACTGTATACGCATATACAGTGAGAGTCAAAAGAGAGTATACAACTCGAGAACACTTATTTTTGACTCTCACTGTGTGTGTATTATATATATATGTGTATGTAAATACGCGTGTCTGTACGCGTATACAAGATATGAAAGTGGGCTTCCAATTTTCTTA
This sequence comes from Lasioglossum oenotherae, assembly GCA_028455765.1. Classification (NCBI taxonomy): domain Eukaryota; kingdom Metazoa; phylum Arthropoda; class Insecta; order Hymenoptera; family Halictidae; genus Lasioglossum; species Lasioglossum oenotherae. The sequence goes on along the minus strand of CM052281.1, from coordinate 5,440,250 downwards.
TGCTAATTTGGACGGCCTCCATTCGAAGGAATTCCTTTCTGAACGTAGTCGTTGCGCGGCCGAGATGCGGTTTATGCGATTCACGTTCGCGCGTTTGCAACGGGGAGGATCGGCGACGCTTTTGAAACCGAGTCACGGATTCCGGAGTTGCAAAATACTCCGGGTCAAAGTGTGCGTGTGCAGGCGAGCTTCGACGCGAATATTAATATTCGGCGACGATCATACTCTTATGACAGACTATTCGAAGATGTCGGTATATCCGTAGGCGTTGCAGACTCGGTGCACTCAAGCTAAGGTGAAATGCTCCTAAGTGCGGACAAGACAAAAGCGATGCCTAAATCTGGATAATTGAATTTTTATAAATTGAATTTTCTTGTAAAAAAATGAATGCTGCGAAATTGGGGGCCTTATGGTATACCGGGGTCCTGTGGCGGCTCAAGTCAAGTAGAGGCCCCAAGCGGTAAAAATGTTGGGGCCCTCAAACTCAAGTTAGAAATAGAAGTTGCAAGGAAACTCTCATAAACTTGTTAACAAAAAAGAAAAGTAATAAAAATTCGGAGCCCGCGCGACGCGGCCGCTTAGTCCGCTTACCGTTAGATCCGCCACTGGCACATATCGATAATAATCGATTCGCGAAGGGTTAACGGTTCTCGCGTGGTTCGCAGACGCGCGATTCTGTTCGATCGGAAGTGAAAGTTCAAGGGATCGCGTGTCGGTGTCAGGACAGCTTTCGGGGTAGTCGAACGGGCCATGGTAAGTTGATAAAAAGATAGAGCCAACGACGGTGGAAACGGGGCTAATAGGCGCGTACGATAAACGGCTTAAATCCGAAACCAATATTGAGTCGTTCAAACGTTCTGGTAAACAAATGGCATCTTGCCAGGCCCTGCTAGTACACCGATTGGCAGTGTACCAATTTATCACGTGATGGACTAACCAGCCAATGGATTTCGCAGAACGTCACTGACGTATTTAACCCGGGCGAATAGCGGTCGTCAACAAATTTGAAATTGAACAACATTGTCCGAATTACGACCGGTCCGGCGAAATTTGCCGGACAAATTGATACTCGAATAATTGATGTATGTTTATGTGTGCCTGTGTGTGTAATACGTGGTAGCTATTCCCAGATCGATCTCGGTGGTTGGTCAAAATCAGAGTTGTGTTGAATTACAATTGAATTACTTCACGAATTATAATTACGAGGTAATTCGATTACATTGTCTTCAATTATTTCGTGATTAGAAATTTCGCCGCTTCGTTTGATTATATTATCATGTAATTTGTAATTCTGGTCCTTCATTCAATTCTATTACAATGAAATAATGAACGATCAAAATTTTCGACCCAAATAAGGAGAGCGTATGGGAAAGAAAGAAACATAGTTCATAGCATTTCCCATACGCTCTCCTTGTTTGCGTCGCAAATGATCGTTCACTATTTTTTCTATGATTTTCTATGATTCTATCATTGAAACAGTCTTCATTTGAAATTATAATTACACCGCGTAAAGAGTGTTGAAGAGAACGAGATAAGACGGTACATCCTCTCCATAAACAGCACACAACTTTATTCCTTGCTTGCATTTTTACCTCTAGCCCGGCTATAAAAAATCAAAATGTGACTGAAAGCTCACTTTGATTTTTTATATCTGCTGCGATGATGAAAAAACAATTCTGGAAAGTTTATAAAACATTGTAAGGCACGAAATGTGACGTCGAAAATGTCAGCGATCAAAATGTAGAATAATTTTGCGACTTGGAATAACGTTAAGTAATAACTAGATCGCCGATATTTATGCATTTTTAACAAAAATGGGCGGGTGTAATTTCAAGCACTGTAGAGATTACAACAGTTTAAAACAATCAACGCGTTACAACATAATAAAACCACTAAAGAGAGAAATTAATTCCTACTTGGTTTTCATATTTTGCAATTAATTTTACTTCAAACAATTTTTATTCTGCATGAATCCGATTTTCTATGATTCTATCATTGAAACAATTGGCTTGTGATAGCTAAAATATGATATAAATATCCTTGATTCAATTTTGTCTAAACGTCTTGCAAATACTGCGTCGAGAGTTGTTCCTGATCTTGTCGTCGCTTCATTAGGATTATTTACCATTTCCAATCTTAATTTACTTCGAAACATTACTAGACTGCAAGAAGTTTCACTTTTGCCGCGCGTAGTTTTTCACGCGCATGTTTTTTCCACTCTTTCTGGCCATTTAGACTACTGTCCGTTCGGTGAAAGAGAAGAAAATCGTGATCTGTTTGTAACATGTTACGAGAATCATCTTACCCACAGAGCCATTTTACCCGGAATTACTATACATCCGGCACAGACCGTAATCCCGCCTCTGTATCTCGTTCCCAATCGATTTTCCTTTCCTGTGCCTTCGAAAGGGGAACACTGTCGCTGGAACAAGGCGGAAAGAGGAAAGGATTGTCCCCTCTCCCTTTCGCCCCCTCTTCTCTCTCTCTCTCTCTCTCTCGCCCTCTCCCTCTATTCCTGTCCACAAAGAAAATCAAAGTTTACGTTAGATAAGGAGTTGCGTGCTGGTCGGCCAAACAGAGATTTCAAGCGCTTTGTTTGAAATCGCTGACAAAGATCCAGATTATGCGAAGCTGGCAGTCGACCGACGATAAGGGAATAGTTCGAAGGCCGCGTCGCGAGATACACCGACCATTTACAGAACAAAGAGACACCGAGAAACGAACGAAATGCGTGCGTTCCCGCTTCAACAATGGATCTACTCCGCGAAATGATTGATTACAAAATGAGATTATTTATTTACAGTTTATTTAATCATGGTCGCATTAATTATAACTAGACAGCGGATTTTATGCATTTATGACAAAAATGTGTAGTTGTGTAATTTAAAACAGTAAAAACATTAGAAGAATTTTAAGGTACTATTATATTATTTTCGACATATTAAACATGCAGTGACTCCCATTATTATTCGGACGCTCTAAAAAACGTGATAATCTTTTTAATATCGGACTATACGATTCAAACTTTTTTCGGGCGCTAGAGCACTTAGTTTACTACAGGGTGTGAAAAGAAATTTTTTCGAAAATTGCAATTGGTCGGAATTGTAGAGAAAATACTAAAAATTGTATTTTTCAACTTTTTTATGAGGGCCTATATTGAAAATTTGAAAAATACGTTTTGTATATCTGTTTCAATTAAACATATCCTGAAAATTTTGTCAAAGTCGGTCGACGTTGCAATGAGCTATAAGCGTTTAAAGATGGTAAAAATTGCAGATTTTCACGATTTTCGGCCTATAACAGCAGTAAATCTAAGAATTCTTACATCTTTCAATGACTGTCATTTTTCAATTCCGGTTCAAACTAAATGCTGATGCTAACGAAGCTACATACTCCTTCCTGCTCGTTAATAGACCGAACGTCTCCAAGATGAAGCGATGATTGTCGAAACTTTTCTGATTAGCCACGGACGATTAAAGCCAGGGTAGATAACAATCTAGCATGGAGGATGTATTGTCGTTTGGCGGATTTAATAGGTTCGGGAGGGCCTTAAAAATGCGTGCCACGAGGCTATGTTCACGGAATCGGGCAAGGCCACGTGGACCCTTCCGAACCCGAGGTTTCGGGCACGTCGGGAATGCAAGATAAAAACCAAAACCACCGAATATCCTCCGCGAACCACTTCCTCGTTCTAAAGTCTCCAGCGATGCCTTCTCGACTCTTTGTTCCATCGCTCGAATAACCGACTCGATGTTTGGGACTCCTCGGAATTCAACTACAACGCGAATTAATATTTTTCTCCGTATTTTCTTGCAATCTCTTTGTACCATTCATTTCTACGTGAATCATTTTCTGCTACAAATAGTTATAATCGTGTTAATCAATGTGGTAATATAAGTATTTGCGGATGTCATGGATTAGACTGCGGATTTTATGCAATTATGATAAAAATAGATTGATCAAATACAAAATTGTAAGGACAATACAAGAATTGAATGATGTTGGCAAATTATTCTCGACTCCTTAAAATTATTAGAAGAGGAAATACACGTTTATTCACATTCTGCTTCCTACAATAGACTTGAACAATTTTTATTTTGCATGAAGATCCGCAGTCTAGTTATTCCGTAGTCTAGTCACATAGTATTCTACTCATACTAATTCTTAGACGCAACAAAAAAAGTGTTGTTAACCTTTTGACCTTGAAATTCATGTCGCGGAAGCTTTCATACAAACAATTGACATTTATTTACACCCTGTACAATTTAATAGTTGGTCTGTCAGTAAGGTTTCACGAATTGATTATCCTGTCATTGCTTTTTGCATTTTGTGGTCGTACGTACGCCATTTTGTACCTCTTGCGAAACAATCGATAACCATAACCATAACCATACATTCGTTAATCAAATCTTTATGGAGTATTGTTCCATGCGTATGTCGTTTTTATAGTCGTCAAGTTACTTGAGAGAAGTCAATCATTCCCCATAAGAGAAAAGGAACTCGTACGCGTTCTTGAGGCAGGGGACAGTGCGCTTTGTTTCCGCCATTTCAATTTCAATTTTCCCTGAAGGCAAATGTATTCCGTCAGAAGGATTCTTCAATGGCCGTCGAATGCCTTCCGAGGTTCCACGATCGCTTCCGTATCGGTACATTGAAGTAATTATAGCTCATACTCGGGATGGAATTTATGATTCATAATCATCCTTCCGTTTTGTTCGTCGGTTGCGTATTCAAGACTCGCACGAAATCAAAAGTTTCTCCGTGTTAGCCAACAGGGAACCACAATTGCATTCCTCGATCATTGTCACGAGATCTTAAATTCAGCAACAAGAGCTGTTCGTCCCAGAATTCAGCGGGTCCCACGGAAATCACCGACACAGATTTCTCCGACACGGTTTTCGCCGACAACATTTCTCCGACTCCAGATTTGTCCGACAATAGCTTTGGCCGACAGCGCCTTTAACCGACAACGAATTTGATCGACCGAGCAGAATAATTAATTAGTTGGCTGGTAATTAGGTCGGGGCCTTACCTGTCAAAAACACAGCAGATTGTTCAACTTTAATAAAGCATAATTCATGAACCATTGATCCTACAAGATCGAATCTTCGATCTGCAGCCGCCTCGGGTACAAATCTACTAGATTACATACTAAATACATCATAATTTATAGGAGAAAGCCACAAATTTTGAGTCCGGTAAAGTAAAGTTTACCCGACGATTTTTATAGCTATATAAATGACAATGCTTGGGACCGTTTACAGCACTAATTAATAATTTTTTAAAATTCACTTTTGGTGATATCTGACACTTATATGTGATATGCAGACACTTTCTTTCCGACATCCTCAATGAAACAGCTATTTAGTTAGTTTAATTGTCACAAATTGAGTACTTAAATGATAATTTAATTTATATAATTATATAAATTATTTATAATTGACAATTTAGTAGTTCAGGAGATATTTCAATTTATAAATAACTCTAAAACACCATTATTAATTTAAAACGTTAGTAATGGTCTTTTAGAGTTATTTAAATTGAAATATCTCCTGTACTACTAACTATTCGACATACGTAGGTTAGTACATTTTTATAACGAATATCCAGCTGCATCGATTGATGTATTAAAAATTACCTCATTCCATTAAAAAAAATGAAGGTGACCTTGACAATACGGAAAAAAAGAAAAATTTCGAACTTTTTTTTATCGCAATGTATAGCCAATTGAAGACTGATTAACTTTTGTTTAAAATATTTTTTGTCAGATTATCGCAGGTACTTGAAAAGTCGTGAATACTGTTATGTGGGACACTCTGTACATATGTATATGAAAAGTTTCGAATGAACCTATTTTATAGGAACGGCTAACGGAATGTCGCGTTAAACAAACGTGCCCATAATTATGAAAGTCTAAGTCACATATTTCTTGTTTCGAGGTATTTAAAAGAAGGAAATGTATATTAACACTATGAATTAAATGAATTCCATATAGTGTTGAAATAACAAGCACCAACTAACAGTTAATTTCTGTCAATATCGTAGAAATTACATTGGATTCGTTTAATTTAAAATAACTAATAAACTATATTTATTTATAATCATGAGAACACTGATGAGTTCCGTTCAAATTGGCAGGTTCCGAGCAAAACGAAAGCACAACGCGCGAGCAGGGGTTAACACCCGACTCCTCCGACAAAAGCATTCATTACCGGAAGTGTCAACCGTTCAAGGCCGTTTCCCCCGGCATCGAACGCGGCGAACGGGAGACCTATTAAGGAGGGGAAACAAAGGAAGGCGCTATGTACGAATCCGTCGACTCCGAAAGCACTGTAACAGAAGAGAGCAGTTCCTCGGAACAGCGGGGCATAATTCCAACACCGGGAGCTTTTCACTGAAAGCTCCGGTGCCGTCGGAATCCGCCTCGAATCGGCTAAAGACCGGGATAATATATTTATCCATTATAACTTGTAGCGCAGCGACAGCGCGTCTTGTAAATCGTCATTAAGGAACACAGCCTCGCGTTCGCGGGACACGTGTGCACACGTGCACACATGCGGTTCTCGGCTTCGGAATTACCCAATGTATTTTCCACGGCGCGGCGCGGCGGCTGCAGCCTCTGTTTCGGGCATTGTGCGCGTTTGACCTAACCATCGCCACGTGTTCCGTTCCCCTCCGTGTGTTCTTCACTTCTCACTCCTTCTCTCACGCTCTCTCTCTCCCTCTCTCTCTGTTTCTCGCAGTCCTCTCGCGCCACCCCCGTCTTACCATAGCCGGCGAACCGCTTCACGATTCTCTTATCTTTCCCCGAGATTAGCCCGCTGCGCAGTTTGCACGTCGCTACACGTATGCAGATCGGTACATGCGTGCACACGCTCCGCGAGATGCCGCGCGCCGCAAGAAACAAAGGCCGCTTCGCGCCCCGCGAAACGACCACGCATTTTCTATTTTACTTCATTTGGTACATTAAAACAAATATTTTAATGTCAACATATCCCGACATGGCTGTAGGGGAAGAGATTGGGTTATGAGACGGGTATCGTTTTTGGTCTGTAACTTTTTGCTTGATGAAGATACCAAAGAATTTTATATACCGTTGGAGAGGTGAAGGAAATACACAACTTTTATATGTAAAAAGTTTCGTGATTTGATCAACAAGTAAAATTTTATGGCCAATTTTCCGAGGACATGTTTTTGGCGTCCTGAAAAAAGTGGTTGGGTTGTGAGACACTCGGAAAAATCGACTGAAAGTGGTAGAATATAAAGTAAAACCCATGTAACTTTAAGTAAAAATGAATTTTTATTTATTGTAAAGACATTAAGTGGCCAAAGACGTTAAAAAGAATGGCAAAAAATTGAGAAAAGCAAAGAATGGCGCGAAGAAAAGTAAAAAAAAATATAATGAATGGAAGGATTCAATAATCATCTTCCTCTTCGTCATCCAAGTCGCTGTCACAATGTTTGCATGTGAAAAACGAGATATGCGCAAAAATTCCATCAATTCTTCATCGCAAACTGTGGAAATATCGTCAAAATGGCTGTCAACTTTCTTCGCATAACCCAGTCACTGATCTTATCAACGCCATATTCTTTGGTAGCCTTTCTTATGCCTTTCTTCTCCAGCAAATGATCTTTAACGGCACTAAGCACGGCATTAAAATTAATTTCTTTGTTTGCGGGTGATTTTCTTGGAGTTGAAAAAAAATAAACCAAAACAAACGTTAAATGACAAATAAACACTTAATTAATTTGTCATGTTTGACTGATTATAACTCGATAACTGTCCATTATGGAGCTTTGTGCCCATTACATCTTTTGTTCAGTAGATCATAAGCTACAACATATGAAAAATCCAACTGATCTTACCGGGATAGATTTTTCATATGATTAATGCGGGGTGTCCTTTTGCACATATTATTTATTTCTTCGTCCAGTGGCACCATTCTGGGGGTTGTCCCACAAAAAATCTGCGCAATAATTTTCGCCAAGTATAGCGAAGGTCCAGCCTACGTGCGGACTGTCACAATTTTAACAGATGATCATTTCTTCAGTGTCATTTTAAGAGATTTCAAACAATATTAAGAGATGCGACAAGAAAATAAGGACCTCCTATGGCACAATCAAGAAGGGGGTTATTCTGTACTAAAAAATAAGTGGGAATAGTGTTGAAACTGGAATGGAAACAAGCAAAATGGCCCGCGCGTGGTCAAAAATCGCATCTAGCATAACCGCGCCCTAAGATGACCGGGATTCGCGGACCGAAAATTCGCGAGGAAAGACTGATCGGCCGATAAAAGGCTCACGAGTGTGTACGGGCGCGCGAATACCCCGGTATTCAACGGGTCCCGGAATACCCTTTGAGGGTCGTTCGCGGTATTGTGCGCAGCAGAGAGAGGACTTTCCAGTTAAAACATGCAAATAAACAGCGGGAGTAGCTCGAATTAAGCACGGCTCCCGCAACGGGTGAGAAGAGCGATGGAAACGGGAGTAAAAGAAGCACGTGGAAAGGGGTAGGGGGGGGGGGGGAACTCGAGAGGGAAGCAAGGGCAATAGGAACAAGAAGAAGAACCACGCCAGGGAACGAAGCAGAAAGAGACAAGATAGACGAGTGACACAAGGTGGTTGTGTGCTCACATCCAAGTAGCGATGGCGAGGAAACCCTCGTAATAGTCAGAAGGTTGCTTCGAGCTTCTCTATGCCGCGCCGTAATCTCGCTTGCATGCATCAACGATAAGGTGACACCCCCCCCCCCCCCCCAAGCGAAGAATCCTGGCACCTACAGCCCACTAAATCAGAGTTTCAGAGTGCATACTGCGCTCTTTTTACTCGTACACTTGTTGCCTTCTATGTGGCCCATGAGGGTTCCCATATGAGGGGAATACGGTTACGCATCACAACAAATTCCAACGTTGAGAAATTGATGTTGAAACTCAAAAATTGAAGTGAAAATTGAAAAATTGAAGTTGAACTTGAGAAATTGATGTTGGAACTGAAAAATAAAACTCAAAATTGAAAAATTGAGGTTGAAATTGGAAAATTGTAGTTGAAATTGAAAAATAGAAGTTGAAAGTGAAGTTAAAATCGAAAAATTAAATTAAAGTTCTTTGTAATTGAGAAATCGATGTTGAAACTGAAAAATGAAAGTGGAAATTGGAAAATTGAAGTTAAAATTGAGAAACTGCAGTTGAAATTGAAAAATTGATGTTGAGATTGAGAAATTGATGTTGAAACTGAAAAATTGAAGTGGAAATTTAAATGGAAATTATTTCATACTTTTTAGTGTATTTTTTTAGTGCGTTTCGAAGTCGGTTTAATTTTTTTATAAAATTTTTTGATTTCTCTATTTATTCAAGCGAACGTCTGCCATTCCAGACAATGGAGAACGTCGTACACTGTTTTGAACGAAACTCGCGAAGGTGTGTATCACCGGGCAAAGGTCGTATACGTCTTCCAGTAGCTTTTTTTTAAAAAAGTAAAACGCTTTTCAACCGATTCCACGAACCGTCTGTTTGCCCGCGGGGAAGATGGCCCACTGTTTGCAGAAGCAATTCTACCAATTAAGATTGCATAACTTTACGCAAATTCCGACCCGCTACCAAGGCAATAATAAACGTCAGTTGTTTACTTCGAAGAATTGCATTTACTCGCATAATATTATTTTCAACGTAACACCTGTGGCGTTGCTTTCCAGCAGACCGAATTCTTTTGTCGGGTGCTCAAACTCTTGCCGAATCGTGAAATACAAATAATGTTTGACTCGGTATTACGCTCAGCCCAGTATTAACAGTTTATCAATGGCTCGGAAAACAAACGAGAAACATTTTTATCTCGCTGTCTGTAACCGGCTGCGGGCACCGAGCTGGAAATCGCTATCGTTCTCTATTAGAAACGTAGATTAAATTTCTAGTAGTTTCGAGACACAACATTCATTACACAAACGGAAACTATTAGACAATATTTAGGCAAATATTTTATTTATGCATCGAACTATTCGAACAAGCATATTTTATTTCTTGAAATTTTCTTTTCTTTTCGTTTCTTATTTGACATAAGGTGGAGTGGGGTAAGTCCGCCCCAATTTTTTGTAAAATGCTTCTTATTGCATTAAATTATATTGTTTAGTTTTAATAGTTATCCATTTTTAAACAAACATGTACTTTTATGCTGAAAACAAAGTTTAAAAATGCTTTCGAACCTCGTTTCAAGTGCTACGGGGCAAGAAAAGAAGTATTGTGCCAATGACTGTACTATTGTCTTACGATTGTTACTCACTGAATATATTTTATAATAAAAAATTTATGACTCGTAAAACTGTTTGATTTTGCGGAAAAATCTCTATTAGCTTACAATAACAGCAAGTTAAGCTCATTTAAACATTTAAAAAAAAGATAAAAAGATTTCTACTACGATGTTGGCTTAGGGTGCCAATCATTGTACAGTTTACCCTGTTCAATCTTAGAAGATTGTGGATTAGAATCCACCGTCGCGTCGTCTCTGGAGGGTGAAGCAGACACGATGGAAGAAGGGAAAGATCCGCGGTTCCGACTTTCCTATGTTCCTCGGAGCACCAGGCGACCAAGCCAGAGTTTCTACGCTTGTAAATTCGTGAGCATCGCGAAACTTGGAGCCGAGCCAAGCACCACCGGCTTCTCTCTGCCTCCGCTGGACCAGTTTCTTTATGCGGCGGACGACGCCGTGCACATCGCGAGCAGATTTCGAAACGACCGGTTCTCCTTCCACGAAACGACAGCGGCTTTTCGGGACGACGAAAATAAAGCGGCACCCGAAACACTCGCGATATCCTTGCGGTGTTTACGATCCTGCCGGTGGAAACGGCAGCCTCGTTCCCCGCCGCCATTTTCGGCGCTCGTTGTCGATCCTCCTTATGATCGTTGGATAAAGGAACGGCCGTTAAACTGGACGGACACGGTCAGGAGACCCGCTCTTTAAATACATTATAATTGAATTACGTAATTAAATTAAATAAATAGGATTATTTACTAGTAGTTGAAATACTAGTTTACTCAGCTCTGACTCGTAGCTACTACCAACGGACCTTGGGTTGAGAAATACATCGGCAATTACCTAATGCATTAAGTAAGTTCGTGAATTTTGAGATTTCTAGGTACAGTGACTCCCACTAATATTCAGACATTCTTAAAAACACTATAACTTTTTCAATATTGGAATGTACGACTTGAAATTTTTGGAGAAGTTAGAACAATTGGTTTGCTATAGAACGTGAGAAAAGTTTTTGGAAAAAACCTGCAAGTTGTCGGAATTGCAGAGAAAATACTAAAAAGTTGTATTTTTCAACTTTTTTATGTGGGCTGATATGGAAAATTTAGAAAACACGTTTCGTAGATCTGTATCAATTAAACATATTCTGAAAATTTTATCAAAATCGGTCGACGTTGTAATGAGCTACAAACGTTTAAAGATGGTAAAAATAGCAGTTTTTCACGATCTTCGGTCTCCAACTGCAGCAATTCTAAGGATTCTTACATCTTTCAATGCCTGTCTTTTTTTCCCGCGACAATCAATGTCGATGAAACTTTCACAAAAAGTGACACAGATCTGCAAAACATATTTTTTAAATGTTCAATATAAACCCACATAAAAAGATTATAAAATGCAACTTAGTATTTTCTCTACAATTTCGACCAATTGCTATTTCTAAAAAAATTTCTTTTCACATCCTGTAGTGAACTAGTTGCTTTAGCTCCCTAAAAAGGTTCAAATCGCACAGTTCAATATTAAAAAGGGATTATGGTGTTTTTAAGAGTGTCCGAATATTAGTGGGAGTCACTGTAGGTGTAACACTTTGATAGGTCGAATATTCGGACTGGTTCTCGGTGGCTGTGTGTCGATCGAGCCTCGAAAATGTCGGAAGTGGATTGGAGCGATGGTATTCAGGGAAGACACGAGACACACGCGGGAGTTTCGTCGTGATTAGTCATCCGTTTGGCAGAGCGGTGGATATAGCGGACGAGAAAAGGCGGTCAACGATTTCGCGGAGGGCTACTTTGCACCGACGCTGCAGCAGAAACTTGGACGAAGAAGAGGAAGTGACCGGCGCAATGTGGAGCTTGGACCAAGCAGAGAGAGAGAGAGAGAGAGAGGGAGAGAGGAGAAGGCGTACAGCGGCTGACGTACTAGGGATTTCCTCTCCTCCGCCACGCACGTCACGTGGTTAATCCGAGTGTAAACAAATCCCGGCGATGTATTTCAGGAGGCGGAACGGAAAAATCGATATTGGATAATGGTAATCATAGTGTGAAAATGACCGGAGGAATATTTTAAGGGCAGCACATCAATTTTAGCCGATCCGCCCGCTCGGAATAGAAGCCGCGTGGATAAACAGCGGTTTTCCGAGCATAAATTTTCCCGCGGAGCCCGTAGCATCGTTTTCATTGAAACTCGAAGCGGGAGCACGCTTTCTAGTTGCGCAACGCTGGCCGTTTTCTTTAACGGCGGGCGTATCTTGGAAATTACGGCCGCGTATTCGTTGATTATTACTTAACAGTCGCGCGAGGGACACAAAAAATCCGCAGAGGAATGGAAAAAAAAGAACGGAAAAAGAAACGTTCGGCGAACAAATAGCCGATTGCGCAACGCGCCGACATTATCAGCTGGGTTTACGCGGGAAAATTTATTCGCCGCGCGGCGCGCAATTAAACTTAATGACCGAAATTCCTGCCGGAACGAAACCGACGCGTTTCCTTTCCATTGTGATCCCCGGGACCTTCGATAGACTGCGCCGCGCCGGCTCCGCGGCATTGCGAATTTTCGATCGCAAGCAATTCGAAAACATTTCTCGGACATTGCAAACTGTTATTGTATCCAGGATTGTGCTGAATTACAATTGAATTACTTCAGGAATTATAATTACAAGGTAATTTAATTACATTGTATTCAATTATTTAGTAATTCGAAATTCAGTCGCTTCATTCTAATTTGTAATTTGTAATTCTTGTCTCTTATTCAATTAAAATACAATGTAATTTGTAATTCTTGTCTCATATTCAATTAAAATACAATTTAATTTGTAATTCTGATGTCCCTGATTCGATTAAATTACACTGTAATTTGTAATTCTGGTTCCACATTCGATTAAATTACAATGCAATTCGTTTTTGCAATTGCAATACAATTACAAAGTCCAATGTAATTATGAATTATATATAAGAAGAATAAGAGAGGTGGAATAAGTAGAAGAATATCCTGGAGATAGGAGAATTTTTTTTTTAGTCAAGGTGACCGTTTTTGTTTTGTTCTGTAGAGACATTCGTGCGTATGCATTCGCAGCTAGTTGCAAACTGTTATTGTATCTAGAATATTCTTTGTATTTTGGAGGATTGACCTAATGCAAGTTCCTCCAATTTCTTCACCAAAATATTGAGGAGAGTTTCAACATCCTCTATATGTATTTCGGAGGATTGACCTAATTTCAAGTGGCTCCAATTTCTTAATCAAAATTGAGGAGACTTACAACATTCTCTGTATTTCGGAAGAATGACCTAATTGCAAATGGTTCTAATTTCTTCACCAAAAAGGAGAGTTTCAACATCCTATGTATTTCGGAGAATTGACCTAATTCAAAATGGCTTTAATTTCCTCACCAAAGTTTAGGAGACTTTAAATATCCTCTGTATCTCGGAAGATTAACCTAATTCAGAATGGCTCGAATCTCTTCGCGAAAGTTGAGAAGATCCTCTGTGCTATCCGTACTTCAGAAATTTGGCCCGATTTCAAGTGGCTCAATGTCTGCGAAATACGAGCAAGTGTTGCTCGAATCTTATCAAGTGAATCTTATAGGATCATTCCTATCGTTCGATGAAATTCGATCGCCTGCAGATTTGTCGTGTGCAGGAAGTCCGCGGGTCAATGTTGATACTTGATAGAAAATAAGATGTTAGGCTTACGAGCGAACGAATTACGATTATTTGCGAATAATTGCACGGCTCCGTGGGCTAGCATGATTCCATGGCGGACGATCATCGCCCGAGGAGATGCCGGTTGCGTAACCGGAAATCTTTTTTAAATAGTCGACGCCTTCTGATCGCCTGCTGGAGGGCACTCGCGATTTCTGCGCGAAGAGATCGCGAGCGAATACGTGCGAAACTTGAAGTCATCCGGCGTCGCGACGCACGTTGTTCGAATCTGTAGGGGATTTCGGAACAAAATGAATAACTTACCAGCATTAAATATACACGTGTCTCACCGTTTCAACAAGTTTAAATATTTCTTTTCACAAAGCAAAGTAGCTTTTTTCTTAACTCAGTTTAAAAATGCATATCTTAATATACAATAATCTTCAGACGCAATTATTTCTTGAAAATGATCTAAAATAAGATCGAAACGTCGAAGTTTATGTGGTAATTTGTAAAATGGCTTTGGAATTTTAAATGAAAGAACTAGTGCGCCGATAGCATTAATACATGTGTTATTAACAAATATACGATCGATAAAACGGAATATTTATTTAAAATTAATAACTCCTCAACTAAGGCCCATTTTCACAATCTTAGGCCCTCAATACTAATTTAAAGAGCATATGAAGATCTATCAGTTTATGAGAAAGAAAATACAGGGTGAGTTCGAAGAAACAGAACACTTAAATATCTCCGTTACTTTTCGTTGTACAAAAAACTTCTTAGGACAAAGTTACACTGTTTGAAGGGCCACATGTAACGGTGTAAGGGAAAAAATTTTCGAGGTCATTTTTTTACGAGATTTCAAGGTCATCGATATTTTTTTTAATGGAATGAGGTAATTATTAATACATCAATCGATGCAGCTGCACATTCGTTATAAAAAGTTACTAACCTATGTATGTCGAAAAGTTAGTAGCTCAGGAGATGTTTCAATTTAAATAACTCTAAAACACCATTATAGTTAGTACTAAGACGTTAGCGGTTACTTGCTAGTGTAAATTGAAGAGTTGAAATTAACGAATTGAAATTGAAAAATTGAAGTTGAAATTGGAAAATTAAAGTTTGGGCAGGTGACGGCGATGGGAGCTAGATTGCGACTTTTCTGTAGTCAGAAGAGGTTCGAATTGTGAGAATCTTGTGGTTGTCGGAGGGGAATAAGTTGGAACTCCCAGACCCAGACCACTTTCATAATTATGGGCACATGTAGGCTCACAATATTGTATACATATATGAATTTTCTTCTTTTTCTAGGTAATTATGATCAACAAAGGAGTTTCAATCACGGTAATCGTAGAATAAATCGTAGTGGAAGGAGTTAAAACATGAAATTACTAACAGGAACCGATGGAATTCAACGATCATGTAAAATTGCAAAGCAATCATGGGGAAGTGAGGGATTTCATAAAAGAGTCATCTCTCGACCGAGGAGTTTGCGAGGGTTAAAAGAAAAGAAAAGGATCGAACAGAGATCCCGGACAATGAGCGACGATCCAGATCGCGGACACCTCTTTGGTAATCAAACGCTCGACTAAACGGTGTCTGCATAACCGAGACTGAACCGTAATTGTGCGCGGCGGCGAACGAGCCCGCCTCTTCGGATCCACGCTCGTTAAGATTAACGACCGCTCGACGAAGCACGAGAGTCCGTTGAAAACGGGGGTAACCAGAAGACGAGGAACACGCACTCCTCGGGGGAGCTCGTAACAGCCCCCGTACATCTCGTAAATTTTTTACAACGACGCACGATTCGTGTGCGGCGAAATAAAAAGAATAGATTCATGTGGCCGCGCTTGAATTATGGATCTCTGGGTCGCGGCACCCTTCCTCCCCCTTCGCCAGCTTTCTAATCGCTCTTTCTACAAAAAAAAACAACGATGTTTCAGCCACTGTTTTTCTGGCTCGCATTTCGGATCGGCTTCGGGCCACATCAACTATTATTTGCGATCACTAAACTTAGCGGATTATTTATGACACGAAAGGAATAGGTATACACGATTAATTACAAACAGAACGGTTTTAGAAATCGTTTCTGGTTGGTAGAATTGTTTTTATCAAACGAAAAAGTAACATTTATTATGCAAATTCCATGTTGACATTTCTACTTATATAGTAATGAATTTTTGCGCTGTGGTAACGAGCTTCTCCTTCACTTTAATGTACATAATCCTGTCATTCGGTAAAAACGAATGTCCTGATACTAAGAATGTATTTATAAGTATAAAAAATTGCTAGCTTGATTTTTCTCGAAAATGGACTTGGGCCACTTTCGAAACACAAAGTATCACTCTACTGACCAGCTAATTTCCTTGTTTTAGAAAATCGTTGTGATTTTCAATATATTTGTTACAATTTGCTTCAGAATGAAAAGATAACGCAGAAATGGAAATATTAAAATTGCAAGCTTGATTTTTCTCGAAAATGGACTTGGGCCACTTCCAAAATAAAAGTTTTTATCATTTTATTAACCAGCTAATTTCCTTTTTACAAAATCTTTGTGATTTTCAATAGATTAGTCACAATTTGATTCAGAATGAAAAGATAACGTCGAAATGGAAATCTTAAAATTACAAGCTTGATTTTTTTCGAGAATGGACTTGGGACACTTTCGAAATATGTAAATGGCTTAAATATAACAAGACGAGAATGTGTAGAAAATAATCGATCTCTATAGAGGCCTGTTCAGGGGTTAAACCTGCTCTCGTTTGAGCCGCGAATAAAATTCGAATAACACTTCCGTCGTCTCTCTCGCTCGAAAGTTCGAGCTTTTATCTGAACAAAAGCTTTTAGCAGTTCTCTTGAAATTCGACCTGGCAAGGTCGAGCTCTATAACAAATCGTCCGGCGAGCTAACTTCGAGGAATCGCTCGGTTAAAATTAACACCATGAACGAGAAACTGCGTCCTCGAAGAGAGCACAGAAGCACCGTTGATCGAAGAAAAATCATTGCACGTCTAGGCGCAGCCTCTCTGAAGCAATCGGAGCGGAGATCTCGGTTCATGGTGCAACGAAACGTCTTCGGTTGGCACGGACTGCGCTGCGGTACGTTTTCTTTGGAATCCGAGATACGATGCAACTGTGTGCGCATCGACGACGCTGAAAAACAGCCGACGTGGACGGGAATCGGTGTGTAAGTGCGCGTTTCACGGCAAAGATCTTTCTGGCGCAGGTGGTCAAGCAACACGATGCACGTGGCCGGTGCATGTGCAGCGGATATTCTGCGTGCAGGCTTCGGCGAATTGTATTTGACTCGCGTAAGCTCGATTTCCGTACCGACCCATACGAGTCTGAACTAAATAGAACTGGGTCCCTGTTCGACGATCACCGAGATTATGTCGAGGCCGTTTATTTACACTCAAATTATCTTCTAATTAATTTTAGAGTACTTAGGGTCAGTTTTAGGCTAAGAATTTACTCTTTTATAATACTAACTTTAAATTTTGGAATTTTTAGGTTAGTTATTTTATTTTTAAATTAGAAGAATAATTTATTATGTTTACATATTTCCTTCACCTTTCCAACGGTACATAAAACTCTATGATATCTTCATCAAGCAAAAAGTTGCAGACCAAAAACAAAACCCGTCTCATAACCCAACCTCTTCCCCTATTACCTAATAGAGACAATTTTGAAGGCGATAACAGTCACGTGGCCGAACAACTAAAATTTTCTCCGAAAAATGAAAATTCTCGTCATTTTTTCAACACACCTCGTATGCAGATCGCAGTCAAATTAGGTGCATTGACTATATGGGTGATTACAGGTGGAAAAATTCATTTTAAATCCACAGGGCAAATGATTCCGTCATTTTTGGGAGACCCGGCACCGATAGTGCCAATAACTCTCGGAATTCGCCAGAATTCGGCGACCCTTGGCCGACAGTGACGCAACCCTCGTTTACCAGCAGCAGCAGCAGCAGCACCACCGCCACCACCACCGCCACCACCACCACCACTACCACGAAAATTCGCGCATCTGTTTACGCGTGCACGTTCGAGATCGTTTCGACCCGTATTTATATCTTCATGGCACTAGGTCGCGCAGCGATTCCGTAAAATTACATGTGCATGCATTCCCTATAGATATTACGTGCTGCACAACGCGACGCGCGAGATCATCTTTGTTGCGCGTCGCACGCAAATACCTGAGCCTCTTTTGCCAACATTTTCGCGCTGCCAGATCGAAGAAAATTTTCGCTATCAGCGTGCACACTTGGTTTAACCCTCCGATTGCTGTGCCGGAGTCATTTTTCATCGAGAACATCCAAATTGTCGTTTAAGTGCTCAATTTGTGGCAATTACGCTAACTGAATAGCTGTCTCGGGTAAACTTTACTTTACCAGACTCGAAAGTGCCTTAAGGATGTTCTGGAGGTATATAAAAACGCAACCAAATTTTTGAAAATTTGACAAGATATCATTCTTACTAAATTAATGCAATTACCAAAGTTTGGGTTCGATTCACTGCACCGTTTACGAATTATAGCAACTTAAAGTTTGCACATTCTAACACGTCTTCTTATGAAGAATTCATAAAATTCCATTTCAAACTCTATTTAAACCTTGAAAAAACACAACTAGAAACTTCAGTTTTTTTATATGTAGTAAAAATTATGTAATTAATTATGTTCAAACATTATTAGGATTCACTTTACTGGACTCGGAATCCAGTAGGTTTGTACCCGGGCGGCTACAGATCGAAGTTTCGATCCTGTAGGATCAATGGTTCAGGAGCGGTGCCCTTACTTGTCAAAACACTGCAGATTGCTCAACTTTAAGCAAGCATAACTCCTCAACCATTGATCCTACAGGATCGAAACTTTGATCTGCAACCGCCCCGAGTACAAATCTACTGGATAACATACCAAATACATCATAATTTATAAGAGAGAGGCACAAACTTTGAGTCCGGTAATACTAATGTGTAGACTGCGGATCTTTATGCAAAATAAAAATTGCTTGCACCAATCGCAAGCGTCTGGAGCCACATAAACAATTTATTCTTACTTCAATCATTTTAACAAGCTGAGAAAAATAGATTGGCACTCTTAAATCATTGTAACATTTCTACTGTTTTCAATTGCACCCACTGATTTTTGTCATAAATGCATAAAATCCGCAGTCTAGTAATGTGTCTAGACGAGATATCATCAAAAGTAAATTTTGCAAAGATTATTAATTAGAGCTGTGAACGGTCCTAAGCATTGCCAATTATGTAGCTATAAAATCGTCCGTTGTCCGAGGGTTAAATAGAGTAACGGGTCGGGACTTCCCCGTGTGCAATTAGATCCCCCACAGAACCATTCGGTCAAGAAACGTGGCGCACCGGTATCCGAAGAGAAAGCGAGAGATCGGAGGCACGTTGGCTCAAGTGGACACGTTGATTTATTCCTTCTTCCTGTCCTCTCTCGCGTCTGTTATCCTCTCTCTGATCTCGCCTCGAAATCCGCGAAACGTGACTCGAATCTCTGCTCTACTGGAGGAAAAGTAGGGTAGACCTTAGGCTATACCTACTCAAATCTTGTTTGCGAAATTTTTTTCACATCATCCCACAGTGTTGCGATCAATGGTAATTAGCTGGACAAAACTCATAACGTAATTCCGTAAAAAAATAAATAGATGCTAGTCATGTGAAGTAATGTCTAGAGCAGGCCTGGCCAACCCAAATGGTTTTACGGGCCACTTTGATGACGCGTGACGTTACAGCGGTTAGGTAAACATGCTTTTAAAAAATGTAATACAAATACAAAATGAATAAAACTTTATTGTTATTCGTCGCATTATAACAATGACACATGCAAATTTTCATTTATTAATATTATCGTATACATACAACGAGAAACAAAAGTTTCAATAGAAATATAAAATCGCATACGGCTCGCGGGCCTCGTGTTGGCCAGGCCTGGTACTACAGTCAGTAAGAATATTAACATTTCCCTGTCGGTGAAACTCCCAAACTCTTTTTCGTCGGCAGAACTGTGTAGGCCTTTTTGAATCCTTATTTTCCTATGTTTCGGAAGGAGGTCCATAAAAGCTCTTATATGTAATTAATATCAATCGATATTTTTAAAATACGTTTTCTTCTTTCTTTCCTATATTCTAAAGTATCTACTAAAATATCTACCATAATACGATCAAGAAACATGTGATTCTTTGATCAATAAGAAATAGTTGCTATTGTTTGATGTTACTGTTCGTAAAATCGGACATTTCATATGCAACGACCTAATAGTTTGATTGTCGATTTCTGCCGCGAACATCCCGTATGCAAGGAGGACGACATTATTGTTGTTAGCATTATTATTAATGTATTCTTTTGATCGAGAGGCTCGATCGAAACCGATTCGATCAACCGTGCACGTGGGACGATCCAAGGCGCGCGACACGAATAGGCGGTTCCGACGTGCGATTCGTATATTATACCCGCATAATTTACACGGTGTAATACGCTCGCGCGGTCGGCCCAGTGAAATGTACACAGACGAAATTGCTTTCACGGAGAGGGGAGAGAGGGATACGTCAGGGCTTATCCCATTTGGACAGCTGCCAACGTACCAATAGCCGAACCGGTAAGATGCGCCAAAAATAACGAGCCGCGGCTTCGAAAAGTTTCAATATACAAGAGCTGTCAATTAAGTGACAGCCGGTGGGCTTGTCAGGGAGAGGAACCAGACCCTGGATCCCTTTACCTCCGGTGTTCAGCGTTATTTATCGTATTTATTAACGGCCCGGCCCGTCTTGCGAGGTTTGCTGCCGGCCGTTTTCCTCCTACGATCACGATCGAGCGATGCTGAATTTCATTTATCCTCGGCGATGCTTCTCGTTTACTTCCTCAACAAACGATCTGTTAAACTATCATCCCCTGTAGCACATCAACTTGACAGAATTATGGGGCGGGACTTTTCGATGATAAATCTGGAAACCGTTTTTCCGGCTAGAATCTCGACGCGACTATTATATTTCACTCGCCGACGACCGTTTACCGAATTTGTCCGACATCGATGTTAATATTCTGACAGTTGCTGTATCTCCGCCATCAAAGAGTTTAGTCTTTCTATATTTATGAGACCACGGAAGAATGTACTACATTGTAATGCAAATCACAATAAATTTACTAATTTATATTTTAATTTAAAGTTTCTCTCAATGTTAAATTTTATTTAAACAACAATAAATTTACTAATTTATATATTTTTATTGAAAATTTTCCCTCAATTTCAAATTTTATATAAATCACAATAAATTTACTAATTTGTATTTTTATTGGAAATTTTCCCTCCAATACGTAATTATGAAAATGGTCTAACAATAGTATTTCTTGTTCCGAGATATTTAAAGGATTACATTTGAATAAATTATAAAATACTTTTCTATACTATGTAACATTTTCATTCTGAATTTTGTTAGTGTTGATTAATGAAAATTTATGATGTATGCGATTTTAAAAATGTTGTCTTTAAGATCACATACTTACAGTGACTCCTACTAATCTATTCAGACACTGTTAAAAAGACGATAACTTTTTTAATATTGGCCCATACGATTTGAACTTTTTTTGAGAAGTTAGAACAATTGATTTGCTACACATCGTGACACAGATCTGCAAAATGTATTTTTAAAATTTTGTAAAATGACACTAGAAATAGCATGTACATACAACAACATCAAAACTTTGGTTTTTGCGAAATATCCTGTAAATATAACGTAGAATCTCATATGTATGGGTTCTATACTAATTTTTGACTCTTGCTGTATATTATTTTGTTGGCTCTTTTTGAAACGAACACACGCAACGTCCCACAGTCGTGAAAGGATTAAATTATGCTGTCTGAAGTGTAAATGTTGGATTACATTTCGGTTCTGATAAATGTTGACGAGATACGCCACTGCAGCCCACGAGAATCAGGTCGGCAGCTAGTTTTTTTCGCGTTTCTGCTGTGTCGTTTATCAGCGTGTTCCTTTCCGGATGGGAGCGTGGCGATAATAATTCGTCAAGGCGAGGTTCGACTGAAGAGAGGAAGAGAAAAAGAGCGCGAAAAAGAGATAAGGACGGTCCGTTTGGCGCCGGCAAGTGAATCACCCGCCGCGAAATAAATCTGAAAGTCTGCACGTTTCCTAGAACATGTGACACGAGTAGTCAGGCTAACCCTTTTTCCGCCTCGATCGTGTTTCTTTTCAAGCAATTCGATATACGGAACGTGCCGATTGTATTATTACCTATCGCGGACGTGTGGAAACTCTCCTCGACGGTTCTGCTGCCATTGTATCAATGTTTTTAGAACATTTTTAAAACGTTTCTGCATGTACTGCCTACGTATGATTTATTTCACAATTTATTCGATACAATCTTGGAAGAAATAGACAGAAATTGCTGTACGGAAGAGATCCGTTCGCAAATTTTGTCCATTTTTATTTCACATTTATAATTTTCAATTTGGAACGAGTGTATTTAATTGACCACTAAACCAGACTGTGGATCTTTGTGCAAAGTATACAGTTTCCACGTGAACTGTGAGAAACAGAAATCAGGAAAATAATAGTAGTCATTCTACCGTGCAGAAAATTATAATCAAGTGTACCGATAAACTTTACTTTCACCGGACTTAAAATTTCTGCCTTTCTCCTATAAATTACGATGTATTTGTTATGTAATCCAGTATATTTGTACCCGGGGCTGCTGCAGATCGAAGTTTCGATCCTGTGGGATCAATGGTTCAGGAGTTATGCTTGCTTAAAATTGAGCGGCGCCCTTACCTGTCGAAAACACTGCAGATTGCTCAACTTTAAGCAAGCATAACTCCTGAACCATTGATCCTACAGGATCGAAACTTCGATCTGCAGCAGCCCCGGGTACAAATCTACTGGATTACATAACAAATACATCGTAATTTATAGAAGAAAGGCACAAATGTTGAGTCCGGTAAAGTAAAGAGCAGCCAAGTATAGAAGTACCGATATATTTTTCAATACAGTAGGGCGAGGGAAGAAAAGAATTTTAAGTAAACTGTACGAGTAATACTTAGTTCGTGTATCTTGTTTTGAAGTTTTATTATAACTACAAATTGTAATTTTTTTAAGTGTCTCTGAAGTAAATTGCATTCTAACAAGTTTCACACGGATTTTCCTCGGAATTTCCATTTCATCACTTACAGCGTTTTTTAATTGCAGTCATCTCAATTATTAGTTCATTTAAATTTGTTTATTGAGTCCGTTTCTTTGATGAAACCAAGTAGATTAGAAATTTTTTCGTATATTAAGTAAATGTTTTGTATACACAGTGCGAGCACCTAATAAATAATTAACCATGCAAAATAAATCTGACAATGCGTTTTATATCGCGTTATTAACAGACATACAAGAACGCAGTACACTTACTCGTTACAAAATTGAGCGTTCAGAAGAAGAATTCATTAAAAGCTATGGTTTTAAATTCTCGTTTATAAGAAATAATACATAGATATCACTTTTGGCATTATTTCAATGACTTCTATGCGAATAGAAAGTTTAGTTATTATTTGCAATTACAATCACACGTTTCGTTATTTATTTAAATTGTTGTATATTAATTTAAATGCCAAACTCTGCAACCACAGAATTATTTTGGCCCATTGTGGTCCGTCGTGTGCTGCTCCGGTTTCAACTACAGCCTGCGAACCGAAGAAAACACGGAGCCTGGTGACGTTGGACAATTTGTGGAACGATATGTCCCGTGTCGAACACGGCGAAGAATTGGCCAGCAATAGCCAGACAAATTGACGGTAGAGATAGGTTCGGAGCTGTTTCGCGGGGGAGGATGGAACGAGAAATAGATTCGGCAGCACCATCCGGCAGCGGCATAGACATCTAATTTTCACCGATGCGATGCCTACACCGTGATCTGGTTTGTCGGTGGTCGGCAGGAAGTCGCTGAAAGCTTGCGCAGCGGCTGCTGCTGTTTTTATTGGCGATCGACCGATAAACATTTACATCCTGATCATCGAAAGCAGACCGGCGTCCTATTTTCTGAGCAACCCGGCGTCGGACGTCGTCTCTGCTGGACACCGAGTCTCGCCAGGAACGTGGACTAAATTAAAGGTAAATTCTTCGGATCGCAAAAGTATTCATCGTTGTTGTGTATCAGGAAGGACTATCATTCCCGATCAATATTAATCATGTCCTCTTCGAAGCATTGCCCCTTGCCGCTTACGGAAACACGCCTTTATCTTTAGCAACAGCGACTAGCTGCTTCTTCGTATTTCGTGTTATTGTTTCAACGCCCGCAAATCATTCACTTTCGGGAGAATTCTTTATTTTCGAGGACATCCGTATACGGAGAATTATCCAGCAATTGTTGAACGAGTTTGCGACGAATGGACAGGTGTGTCCGAATGAAAACGTGCAGGTATTTGTCACATTGTTCGGCCACCTAGCTTGTTCGGATCGCAAAAGTATTCTTGCTGTGTACCAGGAAGTAGTATCATTATTATTAATATTGCTTTTCAGCTAAGAAATGTGACTTGGTGTTCAGTATCTTAACTTTACAGCTCTATCTTATTCACACATTCAGTTCATACAGTGTCGCCAGATGAGGGGAATCACGGTGAGAAGATGTACCCCTTCTTTGATGACCAGACCAGTTTACGGTCTTAGTGGGGGATGTTGGAGTGTGCGCATGGTGCTGGAATGGGATAGTGGAAGTGGAAAAGGAGGAGAGGAACTGATGCCAGTATCTACTTCATCTGGCGACACTGGTCACAACAGAGACCCGACAATTGACTTCGAATGGGACTTTACTGTGCTTCTCGGACAAGCTTCGTCCACAACGGTTGAATCGTTACGTAAAGCGGGATCTCGTGCACAGAGTTGAACCCGAGATGGACGCCGCGTCGGCGAGCATTGCCAAAATGCCGGGTGTCGTTAATCATAGGAGGATCCCTGAAGGATGCGACACCGCGGCGTTGCGCAAGTGAAAGAGATCCAAACATGGCGAGCCACGACCATGAGAGGCGTGTGCGTTCAAGGTCACTCAGAGAATTAGAGAGAGAGAGAGAGAGAGAGAGAGAGAGAGAGAGAGAGAGAGAGAGAGAGAGAGAGAGAGAGACGATCCCTGGAACTATGCGGCTCCCGCGGCATAGATCGCACGCTTTATCTTTCCGCGGTCGGTTACGGTGCTTTTTCAACGACAGCCAGGACCTTCGGACGCCCACGCGTTCTCACGCCCGCCTACGCTCCCTGCGCGCTCCTTTTTATTCGAACGGGAGCTATTAATAGGCCTCGCTCTCTGTTCCTACGTTCGGAACTTTGTCCTCGTCCCCACCGTCAACCAAAAGAAAACTTTTCTGGCTCCCTTCCATGGTGTGATTGACGAGAGACGCGATGCTGTCGGGACTCGATACGGGCGCTGCGAAGTCGATGTTATAATATGTGCGGGATTCCCTCCGCTTCGACCGATTAAAGGTCGGTTTATCTCAACCGCACTCCGGCCCGTCGCCAAGGACCTTACTATCCTGGTTTTGTATCCAATATTTCACTTTTTTTGGAAAATATACCGACATTCGTGCTGGAAGGGTTATCTTTTTGTTAGCCAGTCGGGCAGAAAACCTTACTACCCTGGTTTTGTATCCAGTATTTTATTTTTTTCGAGAAAAAATCTTTCTTCTTTCATAATTTTGTTAAACGCATAAATCCGCAATCCATTCGTGGCCAGTATAAATTTTAGTTTAATATAACTAGACAGCGGATCTCTATGCAAAATATATAATTTTCTACCCGATTTTCAAGCAACTCGAGCAGTGACATAGACATTTATTTTCTCTCTTAATATGTTCAATGGGTTGAAAATAATATAACGGTATTCTTAAATCCGTCTAAAATTAATCAATTAATTTGTTATCAGAAATTTCTTGCGTCCGGTGAATAGGACCGAAACTGCGGATTAAAACTTTGTTAATATTTCTTTCGCTTTTCAAGAAAATCGATCAGAAAAATTGGAGGATGCAGAAAAGAGGTTGATAATCGATCGTCCATCACAAATAATGTAAAATAAATTGCAGAAAGAATGCCTTGAAATTAATAAAAAACTTCCAAGTCGTCGCTAAACATCCGGTTTACCAATTACCCTACAGTCGATCCGCGAGGTGTTAAACAGTACATCGCTGCTGGAACATCGGCCGTTTCGCACCTCACTCTCACCAGCAGCGCAGCGCATCGGTTGTTGTTCATGTCCTCGAGTTTCGGGGAGGGTGAAAGTCCAGACGGCGCCTGCAGGACTGACTTACTCTCCCTCCAGTCTCCGTTTGACGACCACCTTTCCGCTAATCCAACGAACACGGGTCCCATCTTTTATACCTTTTAGCTTCCTCCCCTCGGAAAACGTCGCCGTCGCGAGACTTCTCTCGTGGTTCTCAAATGCAGACCGTGTCCGACCCCTTCTTCCATACTCTATTCCGTGATTATTGCACTGTGGATCCTCCGCCCAGGTTCCCTCTTTCCTATACCTTGTCAAAACCATACGGGAGAGCTTTCTTTCGTTGAAAGCACCAATGTAAACTAATTGACTTGACAAGTACGGTAGTGCCCGGTTTTTTGTATGAGCCAGCTCTTCTCCCACCGCTCACTCAGGAAGCGCTACTCAAGATTGCGTACTAGGGGGTCCCATGAAAATCACCGACACTGGTTTCACCGACAATGTAATTTAAGACAGTAAGAACATTAAGCGGCCCTTAGACGTTCAATAATATTGTCAATGTAGGTTGACAATAATATCGAAGCTCCTGTCAATACGCTTCAATAATCTCGTCAATCTAGCTATCAATACGGCGCTCTAGCTTTTCAAATAATGCACAACAGACGTACATTAATATTAGTATCGTAGCTGAGGACAGTTGGAAAGAAAATTTGTTTAATGACCATGAATAGGAAATAATAATTTAGTATTATTGGATAAAAATACTAGATTTAGTATAAATGGATAAAAATACATTTCGATTATTATTTGTCATTACAAATAAAAATTGAAATTGTATTTGCAAATAACAATTAACTTAATTCTTTTAAATAATTTATTTAGACTTGCTCGAATAACAAATAATTATTTTTGCTTTTTATTCGAATATTCAAATAACAAATAACTTGTTGTTTAGTATTTTTACTGAAATAATCATTTATTTAAATATTGCCGAACACTGCGCCCGGGTCATTGTACGAGGGGTCGATTTGGAAAGGAGAAGCGATTCCAGCATCGGCGAGAGCGGAGCTGTAAAGCATTCATAACGCTTTCCCCGTTCGGAACGCGCCGTTTCCAAACAGACTGTTATCGGCGACGACGATCTCGTTGCCGCGGGCGGGGATGGCCGGCAATTTATCGGCGACACTTAGCTCGGTAAAAGTGATATCGGCGAGTGTAAAAGTAGGGTTGGAAATTTGGATCGTAGAAACAGGGAGCCCCCGTGAGCGTACACGTTCCTTCACGGAGCATTGTGTTGCCAAGGCGATTCGGTGACCTCCCGCGGATATTGCTCGGCGCCGAGGGCGAATGAAAAGGGTGGCCACCACCCCCGAACCACGGAATAAATATCGCGTACACGGGAACCCTCCATGTAAGAATTCCTAATTCCATACGCAGGGCTCGGAGGAGACGGGGGAGTGACGGGGGAACCGAACCCTCGAACTTTATCGATCCTCCCGGCTCCCTGTGTCCTAGGGGGGAGGACACGAGCGGAAATCGAGCGAACCCCGTGTCGCGCGTGCCCCCCTCATCCTGGAACCTCGTCTTCTTGTCTCGGAGCCGTCCTCCCTCCGACCGAGAACACTCCCCGCAAAACTGGCCGATTTCTTAAACCGACGGTTCTCAACCTTATTTTACCTCTAACTTGACCACCTTAAATATATCTCTGTTGTTTTTAAAGATACGGCAAATGTCTGTAAGACAAAGTTGAATGGTAAAATGGGGCACCTTCATTTTTTTAAACGGAACGAGGTAGTTTTTAATACATCAATCGATGCAGCTGGACATTCTTTAAAAAAAAAGTACTAACCTATATAAGTCGGAAAGTTAGTAGTTCAGGAGATATTTCAATTTAAATAACTCTAAAACACCATTACTAACGTTTTAAGTTAGTAACCATTACTAACGTTCACATACATACTATACATAGCAAAAATCATCACCAGCTTTGTTGACCACATAGCGCCATAAAAATTCACACATGTGATCTATGATTGAATCATCCTTAATGCCACCCCTACTTTGACTCTAGGTTGACATTAAATAGTAAAAACATCCAGCGAGGTGGATAGTTTATTTATCGGAGGGAAAGAATTACGACGCTGGGTGGAGGGGGTGTAATTTCCCGGAGAAATCTATCAGAGACGAGAACACGGCAGTCTAAGCTGTCGCGAAAGCAGAGTGTTTATCGCAGTCATCCGCCTCCCGTTTCACGGTCAACGTGCGTGCGGCCCCTGCCAGTCTGGGCGTCGGGACGCCCGGCGCCACGTCTGTACGCCCCTGCACCCCCGCCGCCCGCGCCACGGTGCCTCGTAAATTCAGGAGCGGATCGCGACGCTCGCTCTCCCGTTTCGTTCGCGTTATCGCTGCCCAGGCATCGTGGGCTATATAATTTCCCATTTTTTTGCTCGTTAGGGCTTCGATCGTGCTAGATTCGCGCCCTGCCCGAACGACCCTGGACGACATTTCTGGCCATTCCGCATGCCCAGGGAACATTATCCCGTTTCTTTTCGCATCTGCATACAATTTCACGCGGTCGCCTCACAGTGGGCGAGTTCGATCGAAATCGTCGCCAAAAGTAACTAATTTTTTTCCGTAGTTTAAAAATCTATGTAGTAGTATTTTATTTATAAAGTGCCATAGCACGTTCTTTTGTTACGACCAATATTTAATACGTACTTCTGTCGGAGATACACTGGTGGACAAATTGATAAGGCACCGTTGTACACACGCAAAACTTTATAATATGTCGCGAAATCTCAGTGGACACGAATTATATTCACGAATTATTTTCCATTTCAACTTCAATTTTTCAATGTCAATATTAATTTTTCAATTTCCAAATCAATTTTTCAGTTTCAACAACAATTTCCCAATTTCAATTTCAATTTCAACATCAATTTTTCAATTTAAACTTCAAGTTTTCAATTTCCACTTCAATGTTTCAGTTTCAACATCAATTTCTCAAATTCAACTTCAATTCATCAATTTCAACTCTAAATGCACGTAGAAGGTCTCCTTTTCGGTTTTCCGCTTATATCTCGGAAATTAAGCGTCGTAGCGATAAGACCATTCTATACAAAATTAATGGTGACAAAATGTGCCATAAGATTGAGTGCATTCAGTTTTTCGTTATGTCACATGGTTTCCGAGATATCCGCGCTCAAAGTTCACTAATTGTGCTGAAGAGTTAGCTAGTTAAATAAGGCAAAAATTTTTTTTCACAATTAGTCAACTTTTAGTGCGGATATCTCGGAAACTATTCGATATAGCGAAAAACTGAATAGAATCAATCTTATGGCACGTTTTGTCAGATTTAATTTTGTACAGAATGATCTTACCGCTAGGACACATATTTTCCGAGATGTAAGCGGAAAACCGAAAATGGGGACCTTCTACGTGCCCCCCTGTACACCGCTCACCTCCTGGGAGTAGGGGCTTTTAGTATGTTTACTTCCTAACTGGTCCAAACAAAGTCCCAAAAGTTAAAAATTGTGTTCCTTCCATTTCCCTCTGCACCCCCCTTACGAGCATTCATTGACTGGAATAATATATATAGCGAAAAGACCGAGTTTAAACCTACTTGACTATGTGGAATGTGTAAAATGAATTCCAGCTATTTTATAGAAACAGTCGACTACGCGGCGCGGAGAAGAATCGAATGGCCGCGTGAACGCGACACCGGTGTCTCGGTGGCGGTCTTAATTAATGAAAAGATCTGGTAAAGTGGCGTACGCGCGGTGGTGTGCGCGCGGGTGTGGGTGTGCATCGGGGCAGCCGCAGACGAGCACACAAGCCGGCTAACAACGCGCTCGAGCGTGTCTGTGGTGGTGCAATTAACATACTGCGGGGGCAGGCTCCCCTGACAAAGGATAATCGCCTTCGCCCCATTCCTGCGGCGGCCTTACAACTTCTGAATGTTATTAAACGTAATTTAATATCTGGCCGAGCCCAGCGCGGATCCCTCGTGGAATTTACGGCGGAGCAGGACGATATCCTATTAAATTCTATGGCGTGGACGAGTGTATGCGCGCACGCGAGAGAAAAAGAGACAGAGAGAGAGTGAGAGACCGACGCGACGATATTCCACATCGCGTTGCGGCGACGTCGATGTCGACGACGTGGGCGGCATCCGTTTCACTTTCTTCGAAACAGGAAGAGCTTACCGCTTCTCGGACTCCATTGCGTAACTTCAATCAGCTTTTACATCGTTCGTCCGTGATTTTAAACACGCTCGTTGCCTCGCGGACACGACCTACTTCGTCCGATGAAAGGTGATCGAGCAATCGAGAAACGAATACCCATCAAGAAATGGGTCTGCGGCACATTTTCGTCTAAATTAACTCGCTCGTGCGCAGACCCATTACGAGAATTATTATTATTACTTATTTATTAACGGACCGAGGGTTGTAACATAAGGTCGTAGAGGTTTCATTTTCGCTTCTGTTCTGAATCAATTTAACTACAGATTGTAATGAATAAAATAAGATGTACTAAACTAATCTGTATAGAACAATTTGGTATCTATAGTAAGGGGAAAGTCTCAAGATTACTATAGATCCCCCTTACTATAGATATCAAATTGTTCTATACAGATTAGTTTAGTACATCTTATTTTATTCATTCACATTTGTAAACGTAAGCGTTCGAATACTTTCGTGAGCCACTGTATATAGATCCGTTGTCTAGTTATAATAGTGAGTGGCATTGTTACAATCAATTTTTACAAAAATTGAACAAAGAACAAAGTTTAATTAATAGAACGATTTGTAATGATTCCTTACTGATGCACCAGCTTCTATGGTGCATTCAGGTAAAATTCGAATATTATATTGTATATATACATCTAATATAATAGTAAGTGGCACACATTTATGTAGGGGAAGAGGTTGGGTTATGCGACGGGTTTCGTTTTTGGTCTGTAACTTTTTGCTTGATGAAGATATCAAAGACTTTTATATACCGTTGGAAAGGTGAAGGAAATATGCAACTTTTACATGTAAAAAGTTAGTTTCGTGAATTGATCAACAAGTAAAATTTTATGGCCAATTTTCCGAGGACATGTTTTTTGGCTTCCTGAAAAAAGTGGTTGGGTTGTGAGACACTCGGAAAAATCAACTAAAAGTGGTAAAATATAAAGTAAAACCCATGTAACTTTATGCAAAAATGAATTTTTATTTATTTTAAAGCCATTAAGTGACCGAAGGAGTTAAAAAGAATGGCAAAAAATTGAAAAAAAGCAAAGAATGGCGAAGAAAAGTAGCAAAAAAATATAATGAATGGTAGGATTCAATAATCATCTTCCTCTTCGTCGTCCAAGTCGCTGTCACAATGTTTGCATGTGAAAAACGAGATATGCGCAAAAATTCCATCAATCTATATGACTATAAATTCAAAAAATAAACCAAAACAAACGTTAAATGACAAATAAACACTTAATTCTAACACAAACAACGATATTTGACAGTTCCAGTTCGTTTCTAGTAAAAAAAACTAGTGTCCCATAACCCAACCATGATGCCATTCCGAATGTGACAGAAAAAAACAATGTTTTTGTCGTATATGCGCAAAACTCAATATTGCAGCGTAAAATGTAAGGAAAACACTAAATGAAAATGCATCACACTCACCTTTTTCAATTGATTCATTCAACAAAATAATGTTTTTAAAAAAATGAGTAAAAGTTTTACACGATGTCCGTATATAATATAAGCAACACGTCTATACACCTCGGTGCTAGCACAAAAACTAGCAGACGTCAAAACAAAAATTTGACAGCAGACAGATTGGAATTATCGCGATTGCGCGATGGATAAAAACGACTGTCTCACAACCCAACCTCTTCCCCTATAATATGGCAAAAATGCCACTTGCTATTATAACTAGACAACGGGTCTTTATGCAAAATAAAAATTGTCTACCTGAATTGCAACAAACTGGAATCGTTGATCGAATATCTGATAGATCCATCGAACTTTTCCATCGAGTAGAACCGACAGAAACTGTACACTACATAAATGTCTTAGCGTTTCGACAGCTTGCGAGCCAGCGACGCTCAAAACCACTAAAAGGCGGTAAAGTGTTGCATTTAAATACATCGTGTTGACCGTTTGAATGGAAGAGGAGTGTTCCACGCCTGAAATGGTGAGAGCTTCGTGAACGAGTAGGTTAAAGTGTTAATGCCGTATGATTGCCGGCGAGGCTCCGAGCCGACGGGGAATAAGTAGCTTTCCTGCGTTAAAACGGCCGCCCAATATATACCGGGAAGCCGAAACACAACATTGCACCATCGACGTGTTTCACCGAAAAAAAACTGTGCATTTTCTTGGATAATCAAATATTGGTGGAAACAACGCTGAAAATATGGACCGTTTATCTTGAAAGCGGTGCAAGTCCATTTTTTGTTGTTTCGAGAAAATGAAAGGTTAGCATATTAAATATAGTCTATTCAAAAATATAAATTAATTATGTTGAGTCTGACAATGTTTCTACTAATTTATCAATATGTAATTTTTTTGATTATATAAATTTCTTTCTGGCGAATTTAACTCAACGGGCTGTAAATCGACTTACACCATTTCCATAATTAGTCAATTGTAAAAATGATTTAATTTCAATTAAGAAAAATTAAATATCACTCTGAATATATTTTGTATTAATCCGATTTCGTTTATAAATAATAACAAGAAATAAAATACGAGTAGTATTTTTTATTTTGAACGTAAATTATATTTATATATTGTTGTGCTAAACTATATCGACGTAATCTTCGCGGGCGCTCCACGCTTTTATTTTTACAGTGACTAATGTCATGATTTCATTTGAATTTATATGAAATTTTTCTATCTATTCCGACACTAATTTTATAGCAAAAGAAATGTTCAACTAATTGCTTAAAATTTTTGTAACTGGATTCGGTATTTTACGGAGGACTAGGAAAAAAATTATTTTCTCTTTTCCAGTGCATTTTAGTAGAAGCGTGGTTTTTAAAAGGTTTTGTTTAATATATTTTTTCTATCGCGGCCCTCCAATTAATTTATAATTCTTAACGAGGACCTTGGCGGTAAAAGGGTTTGACATGCCTGGCCTAGGGTATGTATTTCGAAATTTTGTAACTGCGAGACAAGCTGTTAAGCGAGCGACTCCGGTGCCTGCGGGTAATGACAATATAATGACACGGTAAGTTTTCGAAGTCACAAAAGTCTGAACGGAGCGCCATCAACGCCTCGACGTTGCTTTTATCTCGAACCATTTATCAACGAGACCGAGTTACACGGCTTTTCGTTGGTGAACTTTCAATGGAGAATTATTTAGCCGCCTCTGGTTTCCTCGGCGACTCGCTAGGTTTTTCGCCGAGGTCTGTGGACAATCAGCTGCGATACTTGGACGGTCGAAAAGCTGTCGCGACGATCGGTTCTCGCGTTAAGCCGGTTGCCGTACTCTCGCGAAAGGTTCGCGTTCGCACGAAAGATAACACTCTAATCGGTGCGGTGGTAAGCTGCTCTTTACGAAGGATCCATTAAGGGGAATCTTCGAAGGCCGATTACGTTTGTGGTAATGCACGCACGCTTTCTTGCTGCGACCGGATTAACGGTGCGCGTCCGCGTAACTTTGAACCAGGTGACCATCGGTGACGAGGGTTAAGTATTAAGTATCCTTCGGCTGAGTCCATTAACCGTCGAATCGTTCGCAACGATTTACGGCGATAACAAGTACGAACCTCGACAATTTAGTCCAGTCAACGAAAAGTTGAACAGGGAAATGGAAAGAACACAATTTTTAAATTTGGTTCTTTGTTTGGACTAGTTAGGAGGTAAACATACTAAAAGTCTCCACTCATAGAAGGTGAGCGGGGGGGGGGGCACGTAGAAGGTCCCCTTCTTCGATTTTTCGCTTACATCTCGGAAACTATGCGTCCTAGAAACAAGACTGTTCTATACAAAATTAAAGCTGACAAGATGTGCCACAAGATTTATTGGATTCAGTTTTTCGCTACCTCGCATAGTTCCCGAGATATCCGCGCTCAAAGTACATGAATTGTGAAAAAGAAATGTCTTATTTGACTAGCACGACTTTCGACGTCGCACACTTTGTGATCCGACGTTAAATTACAGGACGTAATTCCCGCGAGTACGTGTCCGTGTGTTATACGCGCGTGTGCTATATTGCCTGAAGGTCCTGACTTTCCAACCGAGGAACGGGAGGACGCGTCCATCCTGTCGCACAGCTACGACAACGATAGCGAATCGCAATTTAATCTTTCGAACGTCCTTCAGATATATCTACCATGTACGCGCCGAGCCTTGTACCCTTGCGCATCGCGATCCGACGATATCTTTCAGTTTCTATTGCCACTTAAGGTTTCTACCCGTACGCAAAAAAGCAACGCAACTTGCTGGCCGTGCCTCGCTGCAACCATGAACGCCCGACGCGTCTGGCATCGCTCAGAAAATTAGGTCAAGATGGAAGCGAGATCCGCTGCTTTTAATCGAACGTTTACTTCTACGCCAGTTAATTATGTCGCTACGCTCGGGCACCACTTCGTGGACCATCCGGTACCATTTTCGTAGCGACTCTCCAGTTAGTATGAACTATTTGACATAGATGTCGCACTAGAATAAAGGTGTTTTCCTCGCTTAAATCAACCAATGCCAAACAGTCAAGTGCGAGGTACACGTACAACTTTGAGGTTACCCTGAACGTGCAATAGTTTACAAGTTATTAACATATTCTGTGTTGTTATTCTAGGTAAGTACAGTAAATATTGATGAAGGTTTACATTAAGTAAACCGTTTTTATTGTATTTTTTTTAATTTATTGAGAAAAACACTAAGATGCACTTGCCCCGCAAATATTACTACACGGGGCAAGTCCGTACTATCACGGTGAGGTAAATCCGCACTGAATGGGTAATTATAAAACTAAATCATTTTGTAGTAGGCTTCATAATCATTCTTTTCTGACCCCGTAGCACTTGAAACAAGGTTCGAAAGCATTTTTAAACTTTGTTTTAATATCACTGTATCCCCTTTCATATTTCAGCATGAAAGTACGTGTTTGTTTAAAAATGGATAATTATAAAACTAAACAATATACAGTAGCGGACAAAAGTTTAAGACCGCTCTAAAGAAGACGATAACTTTTTTAATATAGTACTATACGATTTGAACTTTTTTGGGAAGCTAGAGCAATTAGTTTACTAGAGGATGTGAAAAGAAATTTTTTCAGTTTAAAGTTCAACTTTGCAAAAACTAGGGCGGACTTACCTCACTCGACCGTTAAATAAACGGTGGTAAATTTAGTCTAAAGGGTGTCGAATTCATTCCTGTGCCTAATACTGATGAAGGCCGCGGCTAAAAAACGCGGCAATTACGGGGTTCCGGATAATTGGTCGTCATGGAAACCCTCAGGATGGGGCAGAGTCACTTTCTCGCTGCATTTCACATCTCTCCCCTATTGTCTCCGATGGACCGTTCTCGGTGTTGGAAATTGCTCTAATAAACTTAGCCGCTCTCGTACGATCCTCACGGTACCAGGAGAGCAGAGAAGAGGGAACGAGCAGGCAGGGGTGAGGCGGGACAGATAAGAGCGCTGTTAGGGAGGGAAAGGGAGATTTACCGTCGTCGAAGGATCCCCGTCGTTGCCGGACGCGTGATTGTCCTCCGTTCTTTTCGGCCGGTCGACCGGTGACCCTCTTTAATTGCTTGACCCCATCCCGATCAATTATTTACCCGGTCCACCGGACGAAATTTCTTTTACGATCCAAGAAAACGTCCTGCCCTATCCGGTGTGCATCCAGCTGTTGTCCACAATACACAGTATAGCATTTTCGCAATCTAGCCGGACAATAATAATCCAGATTCAGAATAATCAAGAAGAAACGTAATAAAAAAATATATAAAAAAACTTTTTAAATACCGCGCTTATATTAAATAAATTGTACTAAAAAGGAGAAAATAATTATAGTTAATAATTAAAATAATATTAATATTAAAATAAATATATATTAATTTTTTTACACATTAGCAACAATAAATAAAAGCGTGGAGCGCCTCCGAAAAGATTGTATTGTATTTAATTTCGTGTGTATTCACATAAATTAAATGGAAATTATTTTATACTGTTAGTGCGTTCTTTCGAAGTCGGTTTAATTTAACTCCAAGAAGAAATTTGGTGTCGAATTTTATTGAGCACGGGACAGTGGGAGATCATCGACATGCTGTTCATCAACGCCTAAGACACTGTAAATCAAACAATGTAGGTTTCTGCAACGAAAATTCCCTGGACGTGTGGTATCAAAAAATGGCGACATTGACTGGCCACCCAGATCTCCAGATTTGACCCCTCCGGACTTCTTTTTGTGGGGTTATTTGAAAAGCAAAATGTGTACGCCAGCAAGCCTCAGACCATTGACGAGCTCAAGGCATATATTTCGTGCCACAATCATCGCCATATCGCCCGAGATGCTCGAAAAAGTGATGGAAAACGCAGCAAAAAGGGCACATTTTGCTTTGGCCAATAAAGGCGACCACTTTATTGATGTTGTATTCAAAAGCTAGTCCAAATAAATTGTAAAGGTCCAAATGAAATAAAAATACCTCATATATGGAAATTGGTTGTTTTTTTTTTAAGTTATTCAATATTCACATGCCGACATAAAAGATGGCGCGCGCACCCTGTATATAATAATAATATATAATATTGTCCAGCCTGTATAAATTGACCTCTAATCGACCTTAATTCGGACAACCGAGGCTCTACCACCAGAAATTCGGCTTTACGGTCAAAGTTGATGGCGCAACGAAAGAAAAAGGACAATCGGTCCCGATGTCTCCGCGTGCTTCCACCGAAATTCCCCGGCGCGATAAGGAACGTGCTAACAGCGAGAGCAAAGTTACGCGCGGCTTGGGTTATTCGAGCCCGGAGCGGTCCTCGAATCGCGTTCCAGCGACGTGGAACAACGCGAAACGTATTCGCGAAGCATGACGACAACATTTTAACAAAGAGCACGAAGGCTTGAGAGGGACTCGAGAGAGCGGGTGCAATGGTAGGTAGGTAAGTACATCGCGCGCGATTCCAAGCGATATTCGCACGCGATAACAGGCAAATCTCGCAGGGGGGTGGGGCACTTTCCACGGGAGAGGGAAGACTTCGTTGTGGAATTTCGTAGCTGCGCTCGACCGTCTCACGCGGTTCCTCACGAATTCCTTTGGGAAAGAGGCACGAGTTCTCCGAGCCCGTAGGAGCGTAACAACAGCCCCGGCCCTTCTCGTGAATTATTTTCTGCGGGCCGATGGTTCCGTTGCGACGCGACGCGGGCCGAAGCTGGCGAGGGCCGTTAAAAAGAAGGCGAAAATCGAAGTACAAACAGAATCAGATGAGAGAGCCGGCGGAGGGGGGGGGCGAGGGGCACCGGCTACAACGAGCGTTTAGCCTTGACATTCGCCTCCCACATCCTGCCGGCCGGACAGTGACTCTCATCCCGGAGATCGCCTCGTCCAGAGTCGGACAAAAATTTAATCAACGATCGACGAATTTTCTACTTGAATCGTTAATCACAATTAACAATTAATCTCCTGGTTTACGCTGAAATGAATGTAATTTCTGTTTATTAAACATTGGAAATTCAAGTTTTTTATACAGATATTTTTAGTGTCTTTCTTAACATATATGAATTACATGAAACGAAGCTCCATTAACTTATCTATTTTTTATTGAATGCAGTAGGATTATTAACGAAATATAAAGGTACAAAATAACTGCTAATAGATGCTAATTAGTTCCTTTCATTTTTCAGATACTGGTGACCCTGAACGTCAAATAGAGGTCACAACTATCTTTACATTTATACCATTCATACGATCCTGTTAAAACCGATGAGCATAGATATCCATTTGCATTCGATTAGCAATGTACTAAACATAAATTACGTTAACACTAAACCATACATTAAAAGTATCTAGCAAATGCTGCCTTATAAGAGTGACAACACTACATCGAGATTGTCTGTAATTTTCAATATTTAATAGATACTTGGACAAATTCCACAAATGAATTTTTATCATTTCAATAATTTGGAAATTGGTAAATATTGTCTTTTAAAAATGGCAATACAAAACGAGATCATCTGTAATTTTTAATATACAGGGTGAGTCACCTAACGTTGCCACCTCAAATATCTATGTTGTTTTTAAAGATACGTCAAAGGTCTGAAGGACAAAGTTGAATGGTATGATAGTCCCTTTCATTAGGAATTCAGTGATTATAATTACCCATGTACGTATTAATTTTCTAAGTAGCTCCTAGTCCATATAACAGACACATTATTATTTTTCATTAACCATTAAAAATTCGCAGTTTACTCGTTAATCACTCAATAATTTTCGAAGCCCCTTATTTGTAGACTTCATACTTAGGCTTTAAAAACAACAAAGATATTTGAGGTGGCAACGTTGGTCACTCACCCTGTGTAAATGATAAGTGGACTTTAGTTTCTTTTCATGCGTAAATATAATTCGTTTCCACTGAGATTTCACGACATATGTATGAAATTTTGTGTGTGCACAACGGTGCCTTATCATTTTGTCTACCAGCGTATGTATAGAACGGTTAGAAGCGTTTCCGGCGTGGGCAAAGAAGATTCATCGAGAGGATTCCATCCGTTAAATATGCGCGGTGCAATTAAAGAGCGCGCGCTAAGCGATCGCGATTCGTGGAAGTTACGGTACTTTTCAGCGCGGCAACCTTAGCTGGCTGGTCCTTAAAAGAAACGTGCCAAGGACAGCGACGGTTGTGTCGATGCGACGTGACGAGACGGGACGGGTCGAAACGAGACGAGACGAGACGAGACGAGACGAGACGAGACGAGACGAGACGAGACGCGTCGCGTCGAGCTCTGGGATCTCTCGTTTATTAATTTACATGCGATCTCGGCTTAAGGCGCCAGCCGGATGAACGAGGATCGCCGATCGTAACGCCTTCGTCGTTGCACCTCATGTTCCGACTGGCTGGCATAATTAATATAACTGGTATGAACAGGGTCGGTCGACTTATCCGTGATTCGTTTTCACGGTCTTTGCACGTCCTCAGGCGTTATGTATTCAATTGCGCAATCTCGGTATCGTTGCGCCTTGTTTTCACGATAAGACCGTTGTTTATCCGCGAGAACAGAATAAGCCTGCCCCGTCCTCTTTTCCCTTTCTCAACGTCTTGTTCGATCGCTTCGTCGATCTCTATTCAGCGAACCACGAAACTATTTGAACGCACTTTAAAGCAGAATAACTTTTTTATAATTGTATCAAACGACCTGATTTTTTATAACCAACTAGCAGCCTCCGGCACGGCTTCGCCCGTGCTAAGAGTGAGAAGAATTTAGATTTTGATCTTTAAAAAAATAGCGTAAAAACCTTCTCCATGGAAAAATACACATATGTGCTAATTGTAAGTTTCATGTTGATCGGTCAAACAGTTTCGGAGTCTATTAATCATGTATATACAAACATCCATTTTTATATATTAAGATTAAGATGTTCAAAAAATTACAATTTACAAGGTTGCATGCAAAAATAAAGAAAGTATTTTTTAAAACTTTTTTATTTGGACCCTTCATGTGTGTAACAATTTAAAATACATGTTTTGTAGTTTACATTTGACTACAGTTTATGTTAATGCCAGTCTATGTCTATGCGATCGTCGTGTACGCTTTTTATACGAATGAGAAAATAAACATATTGACGACAACATTGTGCGATGTTTAATTAAAATGTGGTAATCGACGATAAAAAACTTATAAATAGAGAATGGATGATTATGCAAAATAAAAACTTCCTACCTAGATTGCAACAAACTGGGGGGAAATAGAAATTTTTATATAACAGTACAATTTTTAAATTCTTCTAATGTTTCTATTGTTTTAAATTATACCTGCCCATTTTTTGTCATAAATGCATAAAATCCATTTTGTTTGAAGACCAAAAAATTTAAGTACCGTACTGTAATTGAAAGACCTGCCATTTATTGACAGAATATGATGGGCTACAATGGTGCTTGGTTTAACCAATAAGTTTTATTCCGAGAAAATGCATGGTTGTGTATAGTTAACGATATGAATCGGACATTTGATACGCGCAACAACCTAATATACTACTCTGTTCAAGAAGTTCGTAGAACGATTTTTTCTACTGCCATCTCGACAGCAGCGCTGCAACGCGCGACGATCTGTTCAGGCAAGAAATACTGTTTATAGTCTTAACTATAAACAGACTACGTTTCACGAGCCTGAGATGAGCCATTCGCTTATGGCAACGTCTTCAGTGTGCCCATGTTTCTTTCGGTCGTCACACGTCTTGAAGATTGTCTGATGATCTTTTTAAAGAACACAGTACATAAGTACTGTTTCTTAGATGTTCCCGCGGTTCTACTATGTCTTTGTGACCTTGCCCACTGCGCGAACGTAGAAGAGGGGACAGCGCGCGTAAACACTGACCTAAGACGCACTATATACCGTCAATTATGCGACTGAATACTAGGGATGGGTTCAAGTACCTCGCAAATAGGTCCGAACCTTGATTTATGAAATTCGAACTCTCTATAAGTACTTCGAAAAAAAATAGTACTCCCAAGTATACTCGAACCTTTGCCAGACATTTTTGAACCCTTTACAAGTACTGTGGGAAACGTAAATAATGCTTGCAAGTATACTCGAATCTTGGTCGAACGGTTTCGAAACTTTCGAAATTTTTATGAATATCGTTACGAATTTCCGTATTCTTGCACGCTTCGTGGCAACGTAAGGCTGTTCCGGCGTGGAGCACAGTGGGACCTTTCGTCCAAATCGGAGACGAAACCAAAGAACTTTCGATAGAAATGAGGTAGAGCGATGAAAATTTTTAAAAATTAAAGCTGAAACTTTGCAGAATATGGGAAAAATAGGGAGGTTATGGTAAGAACATTTTTTAATGTTGAGAAAATTCGTTAAACTCGCACAATTTCGAGAAAATTGTGGGTTTTCCAATACCACACACGGAAAAATGTTTTTTGAACATGCTGTACTTCATTTCCCATAGATTTTTTCACGCTGATTTCAAATCTGGTCTCAAAATTTGTGTACGACCTCAGGATATTGCAAAATCGATTTCTTGAAGTTCTACATGTTTAACGAATTTTCTCAAGGTTAAAAAACGTTCGTACTATAGTGTCCCTATTTTTCCCATATTCTGCAAAGTTTCAGGTTTAATTTAAAAAAATTTCATCGCTCTACCTCATTTCTATCGAAAGTTCTTTGATTTTGTCTCCTATTAGGACGAGAGGTCCCACTGTGCGGCGTCTGTTTACTTCTTTTTTGTAAACACGCTGTGGGGATGAGAGAGAAAACGGGGTTTCATAATTGGACATGCTTCTACCGATGATTGTAGTTTGGAATGTACTTTACGACAAAAACTGATATACTATATCGAACATTATCTAGGTGATGTCGAGAACAATCATTTGTACAGTGACTCCCACTAATATTCGGACACTCTTAAAAACACCAGAACTTTTTTGGAAAGCTAGAGCAAATAATAAGAGCAATTAGTTTACTACAGGATGTGAAAAGAAATTTTTTCAAGAATTGCATATGACCGGAATTGTAGAGGAAATACTACAATAAATATTGACAATTATGAATTATAAATGACAATTATTTTATTATTGTATATGGTTAGGGTATACATTAAAGGATATATTGTGTAAATTTCATAAAAAAATATTAAAAAATGGCCGACTTATCTGTGGTCCTGCAGTACTCCTCCGTGAGGACGCGCGCAAACGGTGTGACGGATTGTGATGCCCACGATTACCACAAACTAAAAAACTCATGATTTTATTGTTCCTTGATACGATATCTATCGCGAAGCGTACGGATTTTAAGAAAAAACCATTTTTGTAGAAATACGAGGAAAGTGAAAATGAATATTCAATTTTTACCAGAAAAATCGAACTTTAAACGATCGTTATAAACAATTGGGATATCGTATCAAGAAAATCCTATGCTTCTCGATGGATAATGTTATTAGAATTATGTGTATAAAATTTGAAGTATAAATCGGACGTATAGTTTCCCAGATAAACGCAAAAGAAGGAAAAGTGCGACTTGGAACCGCCACCTAAACTGCTTGGAAACGGCACGAACTTCTAAGCACTGTAACTTCGCTATTTTTGGGAGCTGTTGCATCTACCATGGCTTAAATTATTCCCTGAACTCTAAATTAAAAGAAAATTAAAAATAAAAGAATCGATTTATTTGTAACCCTTGAAATTACAATTTTCAATGTTCTCGTCCACGAAGAACATTTACCGTCTCCCACTTCCGTCAAAAAAAATAGGCAGAGCGGTTGCTTGCTGCAAGATTCGAGATATGAAACGAGCAAGTGCACAATTCCCCCGCGAAATTGGTCTAACATTTGAACGTTCGCAGTGGCGACGCGAGGTCGAACATTAGTATGCAAACGCGGGATCCCATCGCACGCAGCAACCCACGTCTTTGTTTGGAATTGTGAGTGTTAAGTTTCATTACAAAGTCGCGTGTGAATCTTAGCTACGTTGTTCTTCTAAGCAAACAAAAACCGGATCGCAGCAGGAATTTCACGGTTGGTGGGATCATTTGTTGCGGTAGTTGTAATTTACTCACGCGTGGCATGAAGCGTGAATTTATTTGCGATTATAACGCTCATGAGAAAACGC
Source organism: Lasioglossum oenotherae (assembly GCA_028455765.1). Taxonomy (NCBI): domain Eukaryota; kingdom Metazoa; phylum Arthropoda; class Insecta; order Hymenoptera; family Halictidae; genus Lasioglossum; species Lasioglossum oenotherae. The sequence continues at coordinate 5,397,392 of CM052281.1, read as the reverse complement.
GATAAATCATTTTTTAATTAACCCTCCGCGCTGACGTCACGAGTCGTTGAGGGCCAGGCGGAACATTCTTTCTTCAACTTTGTTCCTTCGAATTCTTGTTTTCATTGTGAAATTGATTGAACAGTTTGTTTAACCATCACTTATACATATATACAAATGAAAATTTTCTTCCTGAATTGCAACAAACTTGAGCGAAATAGACATTTATTTTCTTTCTTAATATTCTTAATATGTTGAAAATAATAGAACAATGTATTTTTTAATTTTTCTAGTAGTTTCACTGTTTTAAATTACACCTGCTCATGTATGTCATAAATGCATATAATCTGCTGTCTACTATATTAAATTATATTAATTATATTAAGTATATTAAACTAGAGACCTCAATGAGTGTTTCAGAATTTTTGCTTTTATGTAATTTTTTTAGAGATATCAAGGTCACCTTCATGGTTTTAAATGGAACGAGGTATTTTTTAATAGATCAATCGATGCAGCTGGACATTCGTTACAATAAAGTACTAACCCATGTATGTCGAAAAGTTAGTAGTTCAGGAGATATTTCAATTTAAATAACTCTAAAACACCATCGTCATCCGTAACATCTCCCGCCAAGTAGTCCAGTCAACGAAAAGTTGTAGAGGGAAATAGAAGGAACAGAATTTTTAAATTTGGGTCTTTGTTTGGACTAGTTAGGAGGTAAACATACTAAAAGTGCCCACTCATAGAAGGTGAGTGGGGTGCAGGGGGGCACGTAGAAGGTCCCCTTTTTTGATTTTTCGCTTACATCTCAGAAACTAAGCGTCCTAGAAATAAGACCGTTCTATACAAAATTAAAGCTGACAAGATGTGCCACAAGATTGATTGGATTCAGTTTTTCGGTATCTCGCACAGTTTCCGAGATAACCGAGCTCAAAGTTCATGAATTGTGCTGAAGAGTTAGCTAGTCAAATAAGGCATTTCTTTTTCACAATTCATGTACTTTGAGCGCGGATATCTCGGAAACTATACGATATAACGAAAAAAAACTGAATCCGATCAGTCTTGTGGCGCATTTTGTCAGCTTTAATTTTGTATAGAATGGTCTTATCGCTAGGACGCATAGTTTCCGAGATATAACCGGAAAACCGGATAAGGGGACTTTCTACGTGTCCCCCTGCTCACCTCCTAGGAGTAGGGACTTTTAATATGTTTACTTCCTAACTACTCCAAACAAAGACTCAAAGTTAAAAATTGTGTTCCTTCCATTTCCCTCTACAACTTTTCGTTGACTTCGTAAAAAAATAAATTTCTAATTCACTCCAGTTTGTTGCAATTCAAGTAAGAAATTTTTATTTTGCATGAAGATCCGCAGTCTAGTTATTACCAATGACAATAGGATTTTATTTGTTACCACTTTTTTATGATCACAACTTTTTTAAAATTAACGAATAGAAGCAATGCCATTTCTACACGAAGAAACGAAATTATTTTGCGGACGACCTAATAGAAAACCGATCGTTTGACCGTGGTAGGTTTAGCGTTAAGTAAAATCGAGGGCTGATTGCCGGGGCGATTCTTATCTTTTGAAGGATTTATGGCAGGGTCTTGGCCTACGTGAGGTCTTGAATAGGAAGCCTTGAAATTGAACAGAACTGTTGTTGACTGGGTAAACGCTTCGAGCCATCCAGCTCTTGGTCGGCACAGGGATGTTTATGAGATAAGAGATCGTCCGAAGTTATGCTACGTAGCAGTTCCTGCTAATCTCTGCAGTTCAGAGGAGTCTATCCAAAATGGCCATTTTTCCAATAGTGTTCAAAGTGTCTCAGCTGGAAGAGGACCTAAACATCTTCTTTATTTTTAATGGCACAATTCAAATGGTATCCAAGGAGGAATATCATAGAAGAACAATTCTTTTTTGTCCAGTTATTCTTTCATAGTTTTTTCAAGATCACCGTTACATTTTATCGGGAAAACTTATTTTTTTTATTCCATCTTGTTAATAACTTAAGCGTATTCGAATGTATTTTTTCAGCCGCTATAAGATGGAATAAGAAAAGATAAGTTTTCCCGATAAAAAAATAACGATTACCTTGAAAAAACTGAGAAAATAACCGGATAAAAGAAAGTGTTCTTCTATGATATTCCTCCTCCGGTGCCATTTAAAGTATGCCATAAATATTCTTTTTGTACCATTAAAAGTCAAGTGTCCTAACCCCTTAACGAGTAGCGTAAATAATAGAGCGAAATAATTCGCGCAGCGGTGTAGACGGGAACGCGTAATCCGTATCGCATGATCTTACCGCTAATATTCAGCGAAATAGGATTACTAATCGGTCGGTGCGAATTGACGATTAGAAACCTCGTCGGTCTGAATTTCTGTGCGGCGCTCGCACGCACCTCATGCAAATCAGTCGACATAATTCTACCGGCCGGTCTTGCTCATTGCGTTCTCTTCGGGAATTGTTCGTTCTCGTGCATTCCTCGTCACTGAATCATCAATATTTTTCATTTTGAACAGAACGCTCGTAGATACAATGTAGAAGGGCGCGCGCGTGAAGAAATTCGTGGAATCGGCGAATAATTATGGAAACAAGACTTACAAGTGTTCGAATGTCCACGGGATATATGGAACTATAGTTAACACTAATCTTTATTTAATCTAATTCCCGTGTCATAGGAACTATATTAAACTTGTATTAAAATGCACTAAAAAGGAGAAAATAATTTTTTTTTAGACATTAGTCACTATAAATAAAAGCGTGGGCGCTAAATTACAGTGGATAACAAAAGTAAGTTAACACTCATATTTTCAATTATGAAATCACGATAACAGTAATATTTATTCACTTATACAAATAAACAAGTTGATTACATGTTTAATGGTAATAATAATAATAATTATTATTGTATATACGGACCGAGGTCCTTTTATACAAATGTATACAGTTTTTACAGTATAACTGATAAAAACAAAAAAAAGACATAACAAAAAAAAGTCTTAACCTAAAATCTTAACCTAGGTCTTAACTAAAATTTACATAAGAATGGACCGCGCGAAACTAAACAAATACAGGTATGATTAACAAATAGTATTGCGCAATTTTGTTTTGAATGCATGTAACGTGCCATGAAAAACATCGATATTGTTGTAAAATATGTTAGGACTAGCAATAATGCGATTTAATGGATTTATTACTCCATATGAGGATTTGGATTTCATTGCTTGAAATCCTGCTCTCGTTCTCAAAACACGTTCAGGTACGTAGAAATTGATTTGCCTCAGGAGAGATTTCCCTTAATTTGTCTCCTAGCCGAACAGTTCTTGAGAAACAAACCTTCGAAAAAAAAAAATATTTTTCAACTTTAAACACATATTGTGATGGTATTATAAAAGATATTGAATTGTTCTTTACTGCAAAAGATTCTGTAGACTTTCCCGAATACAGTGATATCTAATACCAATACATTATGAATGTTCAAATATGTTTAAAGAATCATTAAAGACGGAGAGACACCACTTTTGCAACAACTTTACAAGATATTTTTGAATTTATCTAAAAAAATAAGGGTTCAGCGGAAAATCGAACTATACCACGCGATAGAGCAGACTTTTATCTTGGGATGATCTTGAGGCGTTTTTTTTTGTTTCTGTGACGGTTGATATTAACATTTTTTTTCTCCTGAACGCACAGTTTTTTAAAATTTGTTTTTGAACACTTTACCTACCGGAAGCCTATTAATAGGATTTTGAATAATTGTGCTGTACTAAAAGAAAGCATACAAATTTTCTTTCACATTGCAATTTTAAATGAAACTATTAGATGACGTTGTTGAGGGTGACGTGTTAGTTCACAATGAAAATTGCTGTTGCTATTGAAGGTCCCATTAAAAAGTGTTTAGCCATGTACTGTAGATTTGTCAATATTATGCAATAATCACCGGTCGGTAATGTGTTAATATTGCATTGGCATCCAGTTCCGTGCTACGTTTAAAGTTTCAAGTCGCTAGCTCATCGGGAAGTGGTTTAAACTTCGATTACAAGATTTGACGCATACAACAACAACAACAACAACGACAACTCGGCAAGCTAATATAAACGTGGTAAAAAGAAAAAATCCTATAGAATGGAATTATTCCAGGTCGGAAGGGATGTTTAACTTTCGAGTTGAAATAGCTCCGAGTGCAAAGGGTTAATAATATTGTACTATACTTAATAATACTTAATAATATTGTACGTTAACTGGTTCACATCCGAATCGAAACGTTTTATGCCCTACAACAAAGCTATATTTAGTGTAGAATTTGATCGAACCGTTGCGCCGAAAAATATTACTATTCCAAGTTTGTTTGAAAAACAAAAAAGTAAATAAAAATCCCTCCTATATTGTACTATACTTTCTCCAAACTTGACTCGTTCGTGTTTACGAATCGCTGAATCATTGAATTACAATAAGATTGACGAGGCACGAGAGCATTAAAAAATTCTGTGGCGCGAACAATATTATATAATCTCGATTATGTCATTAATCACGCGTGTAATTACCTGTCCGGATCTTGATCGCGGCAGCGTCGATGATTATCGCGTTCGTCAAATAATCATCGGTGATTCAATCGGGTAGAGTTGTCGAGGAACGCGCGAAACGCGGCTGTCGCCGTGCCTACCGTGCGATTTGCATAAAGATCCGCCCAGAACGGGATGACGAGCCCGGCGATCGGCGGAGACCGAGCTGCTGGATAGATTTATTTTTCCATCGGGACCGCGAATGATTTCATTGGCAAGGTGCGCCGCGCCGTGTGCTTCTCGGAGACGGGCAGACAAATCGGCGGACAATACGGACAATGGAGTCGCCTAAGCTGAAACGCGAAGTGGTGTGAAATGAAAAACAGTTTGCCTCGATCCGAAGATTGTCGACTTTCGCGGAGAGGTTTGCAACTGACAGAAATTACTCGACCGAGAAAATAAAATCGTTGGAAGAATCGTTACACTGGAAACTAGTATCGAATCATTTTCACGCTCGATTCAACCGTTCCTTTGATCGATATGAAACTTTCTTACTTTGTATACCTTATCAGAAAATATGCGGCATTAACCCTTTGCACTCATTTGTCGAGAAGTGACTCGACATTCGAAAAACAAAAATGTAAATAAAACCGGTTTTTATATGTATTTGGTTCTTCTCCTCTTGTTTTAATTGTCTTATTTTTTAGTTTAAAACAAATATAAAAAATACAACAAAGTTTGAGAGCTATATTAAGCTATATTACATTAAAATGTAATTAGTAGACTGCGGGTCTTTATGCAAAATAAAAATTGTCTGTATCCATTATAAGAAATAGAAACTAAATTGACTGTTATTTCTTCTCTTAATGAAATTCATAGAAGAGAAATAATATATTGAGATCTTCAATTTGAAAAATTTTTTAACAATTTTGAATTTCATCTACTCAATTTTGCTATGAATACACAAATATCCGCAGTCTAGTAATTAGGTAAACAAGATTGTTTAAAATAAGTAGCAGTCAAGCAATTGGGGTAAACTTTACTTTACCGGACTCAAAATTTCTGCCTTTCTCCTATAAATTATGATGTATTTGGTATACAATTCAGTAGATTTGTACCCGGGGCAGCTGCAAATCGAAGTTTCGATCCTGTAGAATCAATGGGTCAGGAGTTATGCTTGCTTAAAAAAAGTTTGTCCCTTATAGTTAAGAACCACCCTAATGTAGCTGCAGTTGATGGTAATATCTTTTCAGTTCGGTCGATCCTGATCGAATTTTGCTAGTGTACCACGTTCAAGACGAAAATCGACGAGAAAGATCGATGCAATCCGAACTGCCGAACGATCCCTTTCGATGCAAGAATGCAGTCATTCGACAGATCGGATGGAAGAAAGCATGTTCGGAGCTATGATCGGTTGCCATGATGTCAGCAGACCTCGCCCAGGATCATGAAAATAGACGTGAAATAACGCCGATTAAACCGTGAACGATCTAACATCTAACCAATCGTTGTCTCGCGGTCCACGGCGTTGCGTTCCCGCTCTGCTGGGATAATTAATGTGTTGTCGTTCGCTGGCGGGTGTTTCTCTTTCTCGTTGTTGCGTTGCGCAATGGCCGATCGTTGCGTGCGGTTGCGCAATGCAACTCGATTTGCGCAGCCACGTGACCGCGAGGAAATCGTTCCGAATTTCAGTCCTGCAAAAATTATTCTTTTTCGACGGCCCAATCTTTGCAGCGTGGAGGTCGGAAGAATCCGCCGAGGGGTAGACTCGATTTTTCTATGTCACGTCTTCAGTTTTGTGCAAATTAGCCTCGCCCCCCTTGGTTAATTGTGGCCTTTATTTATTTATTAGAATCCTGTTAATGTTGATTCTTGACGCTCTCAACTATCATTTCTGGTTTTCCAACGAAATGAAACTAGCCAGTGAATCATTTCTAGTCCAGTCAATGAATGCTCGTAACGGGGGTGTAGAGGGAAATGGAAGGAACACAATTTTTAACTTTGGGACTTTGTTTGGACTAGTTGCGAAGTAAAATACTAAAAGTGCCTACTCCTAGGAGGTGAGCGGTGTACAGGGGGCCACGTAGAAAGTAGAAGGTCCCCATTTTTGGTTTTCCGCTTGTATCTCGGAGACTATGCGTCCCAGCGATAAGACAATTCTACACAAAATTAAAGCTGTCAAAATGTGCCATAAGATTGATACGATTCTGTTTTTCGCTATCTCGCATAGTTTCCGAGATATCCTCGCTCAAAATTCATGAATTGTGAAAATGAAATGCCTTATTTGACTAGCTGACTCATCAGAACAATTAATGAACTTTGAGCGCGGATATCTCGGCAACTATGCGAGATAGCGAAAAACTGAATCCAATCAATCTTGTGGCACATCTTATCAGCTTTAATTTTGTATAGAACGGTCTTATTTCTAGGACGCTTAGTTTCTGAGATGTAAGCGAAAAATCGAAAAAGGGGACCTTCTACGTGCCCCCCTGCACCCCACTCACCTTCTATGAGTGGGGACTTTTAGTATGTTTACCTCCTAACTAGTCCAAACAAAGACCCAAATTAAAAAATTCTGTTCCTTCCATTTCTCTCTACAACTTTTCGTTGACTGGACTATATACACATATAAACATCGTTTAGCAATTTTAAACATACTGGAAACGTTTCGTATACGTCTGCGAAGAGATGTTAGGTTCTGAAAAGTTCTGTAAACATTTCGTACACGTCCGGAGAACGTTCTAAGGATGTCGACACCGGACGTCCCACTTAGTAAATGGGATATTCCCACGGGACATACGGACAGAAGTATATAAGATGTGTTCGTGCTATTTGGGTCGTGGCCGTGGCCACTCGGAAGTTGTATTCGGGATTCGAGTTCTGTGAACGTTCTTCCTCGAGGGCCCCGATTAGCATTTCCAGAGCATGGAAATCGGCGGAGCTCGCGTGGGAAGGGGCCGATTTTCGAGTGTCGTGGTACATTGAAAGTAAACCATTCCCGTTTCGCACGAATTAGCCTTGTTCCCCTTGACCACCTGGCAAACAGCAAGCCTCGCGGTTCACGAAAAGGTTCACGTGCACGTGACCGCTCGTATATCCGAAAGCAAATAGGGGAGCGAGAAGGAGAAGCAAACGAAATGGAGTCACGAACACGTGCGCCCGAGTTAATTCTCTCCCGTGACCGTGACACCAACGATTTCGCTCGAATCTCTCTTTCTCCCTTTTTACATCTCCCTCTCTCTCTCTCTCTCTCTCTCTCTCTCTCTCTCTCTCTCTCTCTCTCTCTCTCTCCTCCGGTTCCATACTTTTGCCGGTTATCGCGACCCCGGCTGATTCATTTCCTTCTTTTCCTCTTTTTATCCTTTTATTTTCCCTCCTTCTATCGACAACTTGGACACAATAGCTCGACTACCGGAACGGATCAAAGTACGCTGGTCGCACGTGTCGCTCGAGATAAACGGGTTTCCGAACGTTGACGCGTTTCGACTGTGCTCGCGAACGAGGAAACACAACGATCTGCTACTTTTTCCGTGTTCTCAGAACTGCGCTGAAACTGTGAGTCCGATCACCTCTCGTCTCCTGTACACGTTCAAACACGTAGGCGACACATGTATTTATTATTTGTTTAATGCTTTAAAGCAGGCATGGTTTATGTAGCATAAACAATACACGAACATATTGACATATTACATATTAGTTTCGGCATCTATGTAGTCCAGTCAACGAAAAGTAGTAGAGGGAAATGGATGGAACACAATTTTTAACTCTGGCTCTTTGTTTGGACTAGCTAAGAAGTGAACATATTAAAAGTCCCCACTCCTAGGAGGTGAGCAGGATGCAGGGGGGCTATTTAATTCGAGTACGAGCCTGCTGAACCTCTGGAAACCTGCGACGAATATCGGAGTAGAGTACGAGAGGGTCAACAAACGGCACGGAAACTTTCTCGCTGGCGTTAAAGTGTCTTCGAGGCGATTACGACACACACACACAGACACAAAAATACAGACCGGGGCCCTTGAACGAAGTCCCCTATCGCCCCGTGGCGAGTGTCTTTTCGTTCAGAGAGGCACGTCGCGTAAATATTTAAGCTGCTCGAGGCCGGGCCAGCGAGTGTTTTATTTCCACGATTCCCTCGGCAAATAAACCGATTTCGACGACGGATTCGGCGAACGCGGCACCGAGAGAATCGGGACATCTGTTGCCCGTCTATTTCCAGCGTAACCACCCCGATTATGCAGATTGCTGGAAATCAGAGTGGCCGGCCCGACATGGCAGACCGACAACAAATTTCTCTCGCGGCTCGGAACAACACGCAGCGACCGAATAGGGACTGTGATCGTGAATTCTTGGGATTAATCCTTCCGCGACGACGTCCGTGCATCGCGCAATGATCCGGAAACCAGCTTTTTCGGCCGAAAGACAGCCCCCCAGTGGCCTCCACGATATCTTTTATTGAAACCGTGTGCAAAAAATTGCTTTTAAGTTGACAGATAATCCCCCAAAATTTATCAAAGGTCGGTAAGACGTAAGCCGCAAAGTTATTCTTGGTCATATCTGAAGTCGGTGAAATATTGTCGGCGAAAACTGTGTCGGTGATTTTCATGGAACGCGGAAAACCGTTTGAGAAATGGGACCTTGTACGTGCCACCCTGCACCCCGCTCACCTTCTTGGAGTTGGGACTTTTAGTATGTTTACCTCCTCACTAGTCCAAACAAAGACTCAAAGTTAAAAATTGTGTTCCTTTCATTTCCATCTACAACTTTTCGTTGACTGGACTAAATAAGTCTATAACAATACCAAAAAACGTAAGTTATTAAAATTCCGTACTTTTTAGGTTGATGCGTGAACGAACTTTGACCTCTGACATCCCAAAACCTAATTATCAACTTGGAAATTTGCGCCGACTCAGAAAATTGATTTTCTAATTCGAAAAAGTTCCAAAAACAAGGAACCCGAGAGGGTCGAATTTTTGGAACGCTCTGTCTCTCTCTCTCTCTCTCTCTCTCTCTCTCTATCTCTCTATCTCTCTATCTCTCTATCTCTCTATCTCTCTATCTCTCTCTCTCTCTCTCTCTCTCTCTCTCTCTCTCTCTCTGTCTCTTTTCGAGCCGCGAATAGGCAAGGGCCTTCTTTCAACTCTCGCGCACACGCTTTAGAAACCAGAAACAAATCGTCCCGCTGTCTTCTGGCCCCCGCTTCATCTCCATAGTCCTTCCCCGAAAAAGTGGGCGCGATTCATATTGTAATTTCGAAAGCAGGATCCATTTATCTTGTCCGCGGTGGGGATTTTTACAGAAGATTCGTTATACTCCTCGTCCGGGAATAGCCTCGGCGAGGGAAAAAAGGAATGAAACGGGAACAAGAAAGAGTAGAACGTGTCGACGATGCTCGACGACCCGTGACCACCGTTCTCGACGATACCGCGCGTTCGAAAGGCCCACTGTTATTCTCAAAAATTCTTGTTTCCAAATGTTCGTTGCACACATCACATATACGAGGTGTGTTAAAAAAGTAACGGGAATTTTCATTTTGTGGAAAAAATTTTATTTATACGTCTACAGTCTACATGAATGTTTTCCCCTCGAAAATAGTCTTCGTTAGATATTACACACTCACGCCAGCGCTTCTTCCAATCCCCAAAACACTTCTGTGACAGATGCGAAAATCCGACTTTTGATGAAACTTATCGGAGCTTATAGTTCTTTGTGTTTTTTTTTTAAGAAGTTAAGGCTACTGCTTTCGGATTTGTAAAACAGTGCCACATAACAAATAATTTCTGGCGATAATCAAGGTGAACATCCGATAATTATATTATTTTTACTTTTCCTGATTGTTTATTTTTAGATTCGTTTTTACGAACATGAAGGTCAATCCGATGAACATTATAAACATTTTGATGGAAACATATCACAGCAATAATAACAAGTAAACACCCAACGACTGGAGAAATTCGCTGGCGAATTGGCTATACATACAAGTCGGTATCCTTACTCCGCCGCGGTAATTAGCACCGCGTTACGATGGTACCTGCGCCACCTTCTTTAGTTACTGATAAAACAATAAACGACATATATAGTCCAGTCGCTAGGTACTTTTACGTGGAAAGTATTCCGAACTTAATGAAATTTTGGCACGTCATTTGGGGATACTCTGGAGAGTCGAATCTGAGTTTTTTTCGACCTCGAGGACCCTGTGCTAACTTGGGGAGGGGGAAAAAACCACAATTTTTGTTACCTGTTTTTGGTATTTCGCCTATAACTCAAAAACTATAGGTCCTACGAACTTTTTCTTTTCATTTTTGGAAAGAGCATAAAATTTTCTCCAAATTTCACTGGTCCAACGTAGTTTCTGACCCCATAGGTACCGAGAGACAGTTGTTCAAAATTAGGAAATGTTTCTCAAAATGACATTTTGGATACTAGCACTGTATCCGGCTCGAAGGACCGTCATTCTGACGCGTCCCGTAAACCTAGTGTTAATCGTTAAGAAATTAAAAGTTTCATTATTGCAAAGGTGTACATCAAGTACTTTGTGCATTTATGGCTTCTAAAAACGCTAGAAAATAAAATTCCACAGGTACGATTTTTATTGGTTTCTACTCCACCGAAAATAAGATTTTATATGATTCCACTTTCTTCAAGTTTGCCTACAAAAGTTATTCGGTAACTGGTATCTTTACCCTAGATAAAAAATGAACAAATTAAAAGGGTAGCTATAAATAAATTAAGCAGATTAATAAAGCCGCGTGTTTACCGGGTCGAGAACGATAAATTATCCCGCCGCGCCGTGACAATTCATCCGGGATCGGCAAAAACGAGAAGCTGTCCGTTCGAGAAGGGGACAACAACAAGTGAAGGAGAGCAAAAAGCAGGTTGAAGAAGGTGGGGGGACGCGCGGAGGCAGCGAGGAAGAAGCACAAGGCAAGCGGACGGAAACCCTTCAGCAGGGCTTAGGAAATTCGGCACCGCGCCAATTTTCCAAATCCGGAACGATGACTAACAGCTCGGGTAAGCGAGGACGGCCAATCGCGTGTCCGCTCAATTTTAGCACCGCCAATCGGCCGCCACCTGACTCGAGAATCGCCACCCCGAGTGTCAACGCAACAACGATCACTCGTCCGCGGATCTCTCTGCCTCTCCCCTGTCTCCCTCGCATCTAGTCTTCTTCCCTTTTCTTCCTTTCTGATCATCTGCCAAGCCAACACTGTCAGCCTGTTGTTGCAATCGACTCGCAACTCGGAACCGAGGATCACTGATAAACCCGTCACTTATACCGCGCCGGGGCTCTCTTACTTCTTTTATCGTCCACTCTCTACCCAGCTATCGAAACGAACATGGTAACCCGTAATCACAGACCTGCGAACACCTCCATCAGGTGTGGAGTCACTTGTTTTCATCTGGTGCTTGAATAACCATCCCCAACTATCCTTTAGTCGGCATGATAGCAATAAACGAAATTACACGATTGTGTTGCAACCAGTTGGCGTTTTATCGTCTGTCAAAATTATGCGGAGAAAGCGAAGATGCTTGCAATTTTTAGAATTTGATTCTTCCGTAGTATGTATTATATTGGGTATGGGAATAAGTTTCCGGCCATTTTGGAGATGTAGTTGTACTTAAGTACCGACCGCGTATTTGATGGAACGTAGTACATGTTTTTGAAAGGTCTATGTCTAAGCTTCAAAACGCAGTTAGTGGCAATTGTTTCGAGCGTGAACAGCAGTCAATTTTTCACGTCAGAAATGTTGACTTTTGTTCCAAGTAAGCAGCATTTGCGGGAAGTTGTGTTGCATTATTTTGTTTTAAAGAAAGGTGTGTCGCGAAAACGCATCGTTTGTTCGTGGATATTTACGGGGACGATGCTCCATCAAATACAAGTTATAAAAAATGGTATCGGCGGTTTAAAAACCATGATTTCGACGTAAGGGACAAAGATCGCGATGGTGTGATGGTTTTTTTTTTATTTTTTCATGCAATCTTGTAAACTATAATTTTTCGCAAATCTTTTTTCTTCAGATCATTTAGTAAACAAATGTTTCCAAGTGCTTAGAAAACATCAAGTTATTTGTTCCAATAGTAAAAAACTTATACTGCTTTAAAAAGTGCGTTAAAATACTTTCGTGGTTCACTGTATAACAATGAGAGCATGTTGTCACCCAGGGAATGATTAGCCGCGGTCTCTCCTAATCTAAAATTATAGTCGGCGGCAGTGATCGATGCCGAGACTCCAGTTCACGAAACCATTGCGAAGAAAGGAAAAAGAGAAACGAAGGATGCTGCGAGCAGGCTGGGGGGAGTTGCACCGATTGCAACATCCACCAGCGCGCGGAGTGTTCGCGAGGCGAAGCGAAGGTTCGCCGGTTTAAAAGGGTCAGTGAGCCAGGGTCACACACCGTTTCAAATCTACGAGCTCTCGTGTAAACGCGCCACAAGCACGCATAATCCGAAGGCCGGAGCCGTGGCTTCTTAACGAGAAAGAACAGGGTGAACGCGTTTTCCGAGAACGAGGATCGTCCGCGCAGCCTAGCCGCTAATGATCGCATAACTGCGATCTTGTTTCGTTGAAAAGACAATTCGTCTTTGCGAGAATAGGTCATCGTCGATCAAGTGATACCATTACTTCAAGAATGAGAAAATTCCTACGCGCTGTGTGTATTTTCCTTTAAATCTCCTCAATCCACACTTCAGGGGATATTCCTGTTCAGAGCAGGGCCCGCTCTAGGGCGGGGGGGGGGGGGGGCAACCCGGAGATTTGTCCGAGGCGCGAAAATTCAGGGGCGCCATTTTGGCTGTAACTGTGAGAAAAATATTGATGTGTTAAATACCGGATTAATAGAAAAAATGCTTTTATTAAAACTTAAATAAAATGATTTGATTTTTATTGAAGATAAAAAATATGTATCTTTATTTAAAAAATACATACATTCTTAAGGGGCGGCAATTTTAAACAATTTACGGAATAAAAAACTGTTACATTACTCTGTCCAACAAATTGCAACTTATTTTTTGTATTTCGATTCCCACTATGCGATTCATATAGTGTTTTTCGAGCTGATCCAGAATCTATCCTTAATTTTTCTCCTGGACGTACAGATTTTGAGAAAATTGAGTTTTAAAAAATGACATATTTTTCAACTCTGAACAAATATTGTGATGTTATTATAAAAGATATTGAATTGTTCTTTACAACAAAAGATTCTGTAGACTTTCCCGAATACAGTGATATCCAATATTAATACATTTTGATTATTTAAACATGTTTAAACAATGATTAAAGACGGAGAGACACCACTTTTGCACCAATTTCTGCGGATAGTTTTGAATTTATCTAAAAAAATAAGGGTCCAGCGGAAAATCGAACTGTACTATGCGATAGAGCAGACGTTTATCTTGAGGAACCACCCTTTCAAGTTCGCGTGGTCGACGTTCAATCCATAACTCAGAAACAGAGTTGTACTGTTTGCAATTGCCATACACATATATACTTTTCTTGCAAGTATTCCCCAAAGATTCTCAATTGAGGAACTAGACAAGTTGGACAACAAACACTAAGGCTTCATCAGTAATAATTAGACTGCGGATCTTTATGCATTTATAGCAAAATTGAGTAGATGGAACTCAAAGTTGTTGGAAAATTGAAAAAATTGAAAGCATCAATATATGATTTCTCCTCTATTAAAATCATTAAGGGAAGAAATAACATTGAATTTGATTTCTATTTCTTGCAATCGAGGCAGACAATTTTTATTTTGCATAAAGATCCGCAGTCTAGTAATAACTGTGGCAAGAGTTTGATACCAAGAACGTTAAGTTTTTACGTACCAGACTGAAAATACATCAGTTTAAAGTCCAACTGTGCAAAAACTAGGGCGGACTTAGCCCACTGCACCTTATTTCAATGTCTTTGGGGAAAAGTGCCGCAGTGAAAACGTACACCCGCAGTAATGGATACATTTACCGAGGATAAAGAAAAATGCAGCGGCGTAGCAAATTTGATCAGCAATTCCAAGATCGCAAGCAGCTCGTTGAAACGCGAGTCGTCCGCGTCGATCGTCGATCCCGGCGATTTATCGTCGTGTCGCCTTCCGACCGGGCGCCAAGGATAGATGCGCAGTTGTATGCAAATGTCGAAACGTCGTCGTTGAATCAGACGACGATCCTGCCGACTGATTAAAGGAGATTCAGCGAAACCGGCGTGACTTCGTCACTTTTAATTCCGCGTATGCGCCGTATCCGACGATGGCGTTTCTCTTCGAGGGAAACGCGGTCTAACGCAAGAACTTTAAATAGATCTTATCCCTTCGTCGCACTTCGATGCATTTCACTACTATTAATACGCGTCGCGACTATGCACCGGCGCATCCTTTCTTCTTTCTAAAGATCTCGATCCGCGAAGAACTATATCGGCAACGAGGAAACTGAACCAGCGTGGGTGGTTCGTCTTCGCGCGACGATCCTCTCTCGACTTTTTGAATTTCACCTACAGATTCACCGTGGTTTTTTACTTTCTACCATTTCGGAGTCGCTTGATCTCGCGTGGGCAGATCGCGACCATTTTCGTCGTCATTTTTCGAACGCCGAGCCTCTTTTAAATGTTCACCTTCGGCTATCTTATCTGCCGCGCAAACATCGCTCGAAGAAACGATACTGCTGAATTGTTTACATTCAAAAACGGCCGCGAGACTCGAAGTATCGACACAACGCCGCGCCGTGCCGCACAGTGTGACATTTCGATCATTTTGGGCCATTAAATTTCTTAATGATGTTATTTCTTTTGTTGATCATGTATTTCGTTAAAACTGCTCAAAATATGATGATTTCTAATTACTGTAATATGAATTTTATTGTATTTAAAATTACCATTTGAAAGGATATTTAATTTAAATGATATAAGGAAGTTGCAAGGACTCGAACACGCTCCTCTTATCACCAATAAATAACAAATGACCCCAGAACTAAGGATAAAATATAATAATATATCGAAACCCAAACAAACATGCTATAAATGTAAAATTCATCTATGCAAAAAGCATTCTATAAATGTTGTGTATCCTGTCATTGATGTTTGTCATCTGAAGAATCGAGTTCAGAGTAGTATTGATGTATACATTATCTTATATTATTCTATTGTATACATATACACATCTAAACACAATAATACAAAAATGTTCGTAAAGTATCACACGCTTAAATATTACCAAGCTTTTGTTTTAAATCATTTTTTTCTTAGGAGAAATGAGTAAAGTAGAGCATGGGCTCAAGGAGCCCCGCTTGTGCTAGGGTTAATATGTACGATTAAAAAAGGTAATCATTGAAAAATGGACGATTGACGAAGTTCATCGTCAATCTTCGAAACTCTCTGTCTCTCGCTGTCAAACTAAAAAGATGGGGAAGAATGAAGAAAGATACCGAAAGAAATTCATAAACGAAACAGAAATAACACATTGTCGTGGGGAACTGCTTCTTCATCAACGAAGAATCCGTGAAATTGAGGCGAGAGGCGGGGCAAGGTTTAACACTTTCATTCACGAATTATCTTTTTCGATATATGAGGACAACGTTTACAAACAATAAAATTTACCGAAGTTAGATACACCAAGCATTTAATCTCACATGTCCTTATACGAGGACGCCATGACCGAAAGGGTCAAGATACGGAAAGGGAACAGGTGTTGGTGCCACCTCGTGGCGATTCGCGAAATGGCACCCTGGCTGCGTGCCGTTGCACCCTTGAAACACGCTCCTTACGTAATCGCGAGTGGCGTAGAGGGGAGGTACGCGTAAAAATAAACCGATGAATAAGACCGGCCGCACGGTTACGCGGTGTCAACAGCTAGAAAGGATTTATGGACGCTGTTCGCTTTTCGAGGAAAGTCGGGTGACACAACGTTACGCAATTTCACTGATCTTCCCGCACCGGCCTCGGGGCTCACCAACGAGGTCGCCCGATCCACAGCCAGCCGATAAACCGATCAATTTCTTTCGGATCCGCGTTCCCGAAGACTAAACAGTGATTCAAGTTCGATGGAAACGATACTTTTCTCTTATTTCAGCCTCCTAGGGTCTTCGTTTACGTTAGTTACGTTAATGGTATTCATGGTCACTTTTGGCCAATTAGCAGACCTTATTTCTCAATTACTTTTTAACACTGAACCTATCGAGCGTTAATCCCTTGCCGTATTTCAACGAGTCAGACTCGTGATGAAGATTTTGAACAAAATCTAACAAATATTAGATGGAGAATATCTCCCTCAAAAGTCCTATTTTTCCGTTTACGAGGCGTAATTTGCATTATTAGCCAGTGTAATTTGTATTATTCGAAAGAGTACAGCTGCGCGCATGTACAGAGACTCGAATTAATCGGACGCTCTAAAAAAGACGATAACTTTTTTAATATTGTACAATACGATTTGAACTTCTTTGGGAAGCTAGAGTATTTAATTTAGGTACTTTGGGATTATCCCGTCGATCATTTTCACCAAACACGAAATTATTATTATATTATTATAATAATATAATATAATAATTATTATTATATTATATTATATTATTATTAAATTATTATTATTATATTATTTATTTTGGAACTTGCTTTTCATTATGATGGCGCGAGAGGTCGACAGGATAATCCCAAAGTAATTTACTACAGGATGTGAAAAGAAATTTTTTCAGAAATTGCAATTGATCGGAATTGTAGGCCTTTATTGAAAATTTTTAAATTTTTAAAATAAAATTAGTAGCTTCCAAGTTACATAATTGCAAGATACCAATTTTTGACAGGAAGCTGAAACTCACCCAAATTTTTTCCAAAGAATTAGTTGTCAAAAACCCTTGCGCCACATTTGGCAATCTCTCGCGAGTGCCGCGACACACAGGTTGAGAAACACTGCAGTACATCTTTAAAACTGTTTGCGTAGTGGCCTACGATCATTTATAATTTGTATGGTATTATTGTATAAAGTATCATAATATGTATTGAAACGTGTGTACAGTACTACAAAATAATCTCCACCTTGACATTTAAATTGCATTGAATAAAAAAAAGAAAAGAAAAAAACCTAATATGTATTTCAGACCGCAATTGCGGTAGCGCACGGTCGCCATATATTAGGAAAACGGATGTGTGTAGCGAGGGGGGGGGGGCTTGGGGGCTTGGGGCGAGGGATGCGGTCACTTTCCCGAAACTGTTTCTATTCCGGGATCCTGTACCGGATTTCGCGTTTAACGGTGATAAAAACAAGAGGCCGATCTGCAAGGGTCAATCTTGTCACCGTGCTCCGGCAATTATCGCTTCTCGGAACACAAACGTCCACGCTGCTGCCAGTCGCTCGACAAATTTGACGGACTTCTAGTAGTTTGCACGCGACGAGGCGTACAACTTTGTTTTCAGTCGATTATTCGAACGATAATAATCGGTGCGCGCCTGTGTGTGTGTGTGCATGTGAGTGCGCGTGTACGTGGGCAGCAAACGGGAGGACAGCTTTCTAGTAAAACTATAGGCACGTACTCACGTGACACTGTGTACTTTTACCGCGGCACGTGAATCGGCGCGGCGGTTTTCGTCATCGTGAGAACTAGAAACATTATCACGCTTGACCGACGTTGACTGCTTCAGACCTTGCTTCAGTTTCTATGAAATGATGGAAGGTAAGTTGAAACCTGCAATAAACGTGGATTGTTGTTGTAAACGATTTATTTTGCATGAAGATCCGCTCTCTGTCCACTACACTGCCCGAAATTACCATAAAGCTACCTGTGATTTTTTGGTGGAATCTTATAATTATGTCATAGTAATGAAAAGCTAATGCACGATAGCATTTTAGGATTAATAAAAGGAATCATTTACATGAATGATTGCATTTATAGATATATTAAGGTGGAGGGGTTATACCATAGGTTCGTCGACAACTCATTTGACCGACACTGTTTTGATTGACACGATTTGACCGACACTATGTTTTCATAGACACGGTCAAATTGTCGACGTCTGCTGCTTTCATCGACAGTCCGTGTTTAGGGACAGGTTTGATTCGTATTTGCTAATGTTGACTAATCGTTATTATCACTGTTATGTTTTAGATGCATTTAGTTGCTTGTATAATAAAAAATAAAGGGAAGTACAAAGCATTTCTTCAAATAAACAAACTTTAGCTTATTGCAATGTCGACCGATTTTGACGAAATTATCAGAATATGTTTAAATGACACAGATCTACAAAACGTATTTTTTAAATTTTCAATATAGGCCCACATAAAACAGTCAAAAAATCAACTTTTAGTATTTTTTTCAACAATTCCGATCAATTGCAATTTTTGCAACTTTTCACATCCTTTATTAAACTAATTGCTCTAGCTTTCCCAAAAAAGTTCAAATGGTATAGTACAATATTGAAAAAGTTATCGTCTTCTTTAGAGCGGTCTTAAACTTTTGTCCGCTACTGCTACTGTATATGTATAGAATAGTTGATACTAACTTATACTACATTAATAAATACAAGCTAGAGAAATGTCGTTCATATTATATTATGATAAAAATAATTAATTAACGGACTTGTGCCCCGTAGGCGGAGTTACCCCACTTCACCTTAGGTCTACTTTTGTTGAGGAAGGTAAGAACATGATCACATAAGAACAATGGTCTTTTGGTCGTTGATATGACATCTATGGATATGAAATCAATACATATGTATAATACCCCATACAATATTTAAATGTGTAGTAATTGGTTAGATCCCAACATATTTAATAATGTAAACAATATTTTGAATAATGGTACAGCAATTTTTAGTGCTGACTCTGAGTGATAAGGGGTTAAATACTGGTTAATTGTCATGCACATTAGTTATAAAGTCCACCACAATTTATATATTTATTGTAAAATCTTTTTTAGAAATAAATTTTGAATTTTGACAAGGTTTTTTTTAAACAGAATCTTTTTTAACGAAACATTGCTGACACGATTCCAACAATTCAGACAATTTCAATGAGAAAATACAAAATAGCCTTTCGGTCAGTATAAATGTGGCTGCGGTATATACCGAAATAAATAAAATATCTCGTCAGTTTACAAAACGGTGGCACTTTGATGTTTGATATTTAGTATTATACATATTTAATATTCATTGAAGTTTCAAAATTCGTATTCATTATTAGTAGACGTCGGATCTTCATGCAAAATAACAATTTTCTACCTGAATCGCAACAAACTGGAATGAAGAATACATTTATATTTTCATTCTTAATATATTCAATAAGTTGAAAATAATGTAACAGCATTTCTAAATTCTGCTAATGTTTTCTTACTGTTTTCAATTACACCTATTCATTTTATCCGTTGTCTAGTTACGGGTTATAAATTGGTATTAATCCTTGTACAGATAAGTTTTCGAAGACTAAGGAAATCAAATGAGAGAAGAAAATGGATGTTTTTCATAGTTCCAGACCGGAATACCCCTCAAATTGGACTTGAAAGACACCCTGTAGATAGGGGAACCCTAGGGTCTCGTTGTGCACCGCCATGGGGGTCAGCACGCGACCAGCTGTCTCGCCAATGGGGGTTACATGGGGCACAGGGAGAAAAAAAGGGCCGATCCCGACGAGGTGGGGATATTTAACGAAGGGAACGATCCTGGCACTGCGGTGTAGGGTCAATGCACTCCAGAGGTTTCCGCTTCTATGCCACTTGACTCGAAATTTTCGGCTTTTGTTTCTCGTTTTACGAGCAGATTGAACCTATCGCGACGGAACGCTATCGGTGTGGTGTCGGCTGGGAGTCGACGCCTCGAAATTCATCGTTTTTATCGAGCTGCGGCTGTCCAATTATTTCTACAAACAGACCGTCGATTTATCATCTTTTGCTTGGTTACTGTCGTTTCACCGCTTGTCGCTGGAATCGAGAATATTGTCCCGGCCGTTGCCACGACACTCGCGATCATGAGGCCATTTTCATTATGTTCACGCGACTGTAGAATTCGGTTCTTCCGTCCAACTGCGTTCACCCTTCACCTTTTTTTGAATTTTTACAGGTTAGACAGTTTTTGGAACAACGAGCACAAAGTCAAATAGGTATCATCTAAGGTTGCGACCATTTTGCTTACACTGTCCAACAGCCAAAAAGTATTTCGATTCCCACTATGCGATTCTTATAGTGTTTTTCGAGCTGATCCTGAATCTGTCCTTAATTTTTCTCCTAGACGTACAGTTTTTGAGAACATTGAGTTTTAAAAAATGACATATTTTCAACTTTGAACAAATATTGTGATGTTATTATAAAAGATATTGAATTGTTCTTTACAGCAAAAGATTCCTTAGACTTTCCTGAATACAGTGATATCCAATATTAATACATTATATATATATATATATATATATATATATATATATATCCAAATGCGCTTACCCTCCATCTTTTTAACTTTTACAGGATAGACAATTGTTGAAGAAAATGAATGCAAATATACAAGGGTGATTCTGTGAACCCAATCCTCGAACATCAAAGTGCTACTATTTTTCAAACGAAAAAGCCTATTTCTTGTTTGTCATTCGAATTATCAAAATGACCTGGAATCAGCTAGCCAGACACGAAATATCTTGTTTGACGAATTGCAGTTTGTACAATTTCGAGTATTTCAGCTTGGAAGAGAATGTATCGCATACTCGAAGTGACAGAACAACTCAAAATATATTTCTGAAAGTAGTATAATAATAATAATAATACAATATACAATAAAATATAATACACACAATGGATTCCATAACTAATATATGACAATTAACCCAGTATCTGAATAACAACAAATTATTTTACATTCCTAAGTTGGTGATATACAATTAAAAAATTGGCAATTCTAGTTTTCTGACTTATGTCGCTTTTCTTATAAATGAACGATGTGTGCGAGAAGTCGATACGAAACAGTCTTCTGATGAGAAAGGAGGCCTAAAGATCATTTCGGCTAGGACCTCTAAGAAGACGGGAACAACTTTGTAATCGATAAACATTTTCAGATAAAAAGATTAAATATATAAATATTTTTTTAGGTAAAGTGTCTATCGAGAAAAATATCCACACAAATCCGTGGCAGCATCGGATCGAGATCCCGTAGATCCTCAGCAGCGATAAAGCCCGTATTTTCTCTTTATGCTATCGATCTATCAGAAAAGGAGAGAATCGTTCCTAATTTCGATGGCGGGAGAGATTAAGATTGATTACAGATGGGCCGTCGTAATACAGTCACGACGACTGAAAGGATTCGAATTAAAAGACGCGCGGTCGCTCATTGAAATTCTGTAGCTCGCTTCTACCACGTGGGCGTTTACCGCGGCCCCCCGAAATTGATGTATATTAATGACGTTGACGGCGTGGGGATCCCGGTCCGACGCCCCGTATCCTTTGTTCGTGGCCCCCGTCAGGATGAAAAGAAGTGGCACGCATCGGATAACAAATGTCCCCCACCAATTTCGGCCGCGCTTCCTTCAGAAAACTCCCCCCTTACATTTCTCTCCGGTGTCCCCCGGATAACTCGAAGAATAGTAACCTGCTTGTATCAGGGCCTAGTTCGGTAAGGAATCTTTTACTCAAGGATCGAGGGATTCCAATATCGCATTAGAAAAGGAAAACCACCACTCACCTCTCTTTTCTAATTCTTCGCTGAAGCGAACTAATTCTATGCTAGAGGCAAAACAGGAAGCCAAATGTCAAATTTCACATTAGCCATTCTTCACATTAGCCATATTCATACACTGAGAAAAAAATCCTGTCGAAACAAAAAAAATATATGTTGATTCAATAAGATGTACCATTGAATAGTGCCAATATCATATGAACTTATTTTAATATTTAATACTATTGAATTTCAATAGCAAAACTCATTTCCGCCAATCATATAAGCCAATAGCTTGACCATCAATGTTTAAAAAGAAATAAGATATGACCTCGAACCAATTCCAGTATACATCAATACATTTCTCAAATTTTTTTAACAACATATCTGATTGAAGGGAAAAAAGAAATATTACGAATAATAATATACGGTATTGAATCAAATAATATTTTCAATCATTTCATGATAGACAATTCAAATACATCACGATTTGCTTCTTTTCATACTATTGAAAAGAATACATTGATATTCATCGAAGTAAAAAAATTACAATAACACGCGTGTTATTGAAGTAACTACTTTTTTTCTCAGTATACTGATCAAAAGGCTATTTCATTTTTTCTGTTCTGTTTTTTTCTGAATTATACTAATACTATGATAAAAGCAAACAGAAAGCCTTAAATATGTCACATCTGAAACTTGAAAATTCTACCATTCCAACTAACAGAATATTTTATTATTGGAATCGTGTCAGCAATGTTTTATTACAAAAATGCTTGTGCAATGTTGAGCATTTCAGCTTGAAAAAAGTGTATGAGGACAACAAATGTAATTTGTTAAATAATTTGTTAAATCAAAATATAAATGACAATTTATACTGATCAAAAGTCTATTTCTTTTTGTTTCCATTCAAATTGTCATAATTATACTAATTCTATGCGAAAAGCAAACAAAAACCCTCAGATGTCAAACCTGAAACTTGAATCTGCCACCAATCCGACTAATATGTTATTTTATTTATTTTGATTCACACCATAGCCATATACATACTGACCAAAAGACTATTTCACACTTTCTCATTCAAATTGTCAGAATTGAAATCGTCTAAGGAATGTTTCTTTAAAAATGACGTTGCTTAACGAAGTGTTTGTACAATTCTGAGCATGAAAACGATCAGCTTGAAAACAATCCATAAGGATAACTAATGTCCCCTACCAATTTCGTTCGTTCTCTTCACAGAACTCTCCTTGTCCCCCGGACAACTCGAAGAATCATGACCTAGTCGTATCAGAGCCGAGTTGGGGAAATCCTTTCTGAAAGATCGAGGGATTCCAATATCGCGTTGGCGAAGAAAAATCCCCGACTCTACTCGGTATACGCGAGTTTATTACGTGAAGGGCGGCGTTCGATCCGCTTCCTCTAGGTTTCCTGTTTGATCGTCGCTTATCTTGGCCCCGCGCGGTAGAAAATTGCGAAACCGGCACCGTGTGCACAAACGTTTGCGTAGTCACGCCCCTCGAACTTTCCTGTTTCTAGTTCTTTTGGAGAACGCGAGTGGCAGCACGACGCAGAAAGGACTCCCGAGACTGCCTCGCGTCGTTGCCTCGTTGCCAGAGGATGCAAATCATCGTCGCACGTTAATAATATTTAATATATTGCATTTAGTATCATAAAATTTAACTTGTTACATTAAAATTTTTAATTTGTTTGTCATTATTGGGTTACGGGGAGGCGCAAGGTAGACACTTGCCACAGGCGCTTCATACCCTCGTTACGGCACTGGTACTGTCTATACCAGGCCTGACCAACCCAAATGGTTTCACGGGCCAATTTGATGACGCGTAGGGGCCGCACTTTAGGTAAACATGCTTTTAGAACATGTAATACAAATACAAAACGAATAAAACTTTATTGTTATACTATGATTCAATATAATTAACTCTCGAGTCTTAATGAATGAGACATTTGTTTATCATTTCTTTCACTTAATTTTGGTAAATCTATAATTATGTTCGACGTTGCACATCTTTTGTTAGCTGGTTCTCTAAATTGGCATCAGTTAATGAAGCACGTGATGAACTCTTTGTAAATTTCATCTTCGGAAAAAATGTTTCACAAACATATGTGGATCCAAAAGCAGTTACAACTGACAACTCGTTGTGCAAAATATCTTAAGTTGGAATATCTCTCGGATGATAATGTAAGTATTGTAAAAATTAAATTTTGATGTGGGCGCAATGTTTCATTTCATTGTTGCACTGTAACTCAATTATATCAAAGATATCGAATATATGTAGAACTGGAGTTCATAGTCGCACTTGCGCATTATAACAATGACACTTCGTTTATTTAATATTTCTTGTAAACATACAACAAGAAACAAAAGTTTCAATAGAAATATAAGATCGCCTGGCGGGCCGCACAATTTAACACGGCGGGCCATATACGGCCCGCGGGCCGCGCGTTGGCCAGGCCTGATTTAAACGAAGCTGAAAAGGCAATAATATCATCGTTTAAAAAAGGGCCAGAATCAAGTCGAAAGATAGCCAAAAAAATTAAACGTTCCGAGTCCGTAGTACGAGATTTTTGAGACGTGGTGAAGATTACGGCAAAACACAAAATATTAAAAAATACCAGTCAATGAACACTACATTCTAGTAATTGAACAATGATGGTCCAATGAATGAACAAAATTACTAAACAATATTCTCCTATTTATTTAATTGTTATTAATCACAAAAAATCCCCTAGAATTAATTTTCTTTGGCTCCGTTATCTTTGTTAAAACATCCTGTCTCTTGTACCAAACCGTATCTGGAATTTCTCGCCATTTCCATACCTTTCCTTTTTCACATTCTACCATTGTTGTTACTTCATGAGCACTCTGTTCACTTACTGGGCTATGAGTAATATCGTTGACCAGTGAACAGACACAACGAATTTTTAACGAAATATTCATTTTATAGCTATTTTTGTGATTTATATTCAATATTTAAACCCTCGTACATCTATATTGTTAGTAACTTTTATCTCATGTGTAAAAGAAAAGTATAAAAACTCATGTGTAAAAGAAAAGGTCGTGTATACATACCTTACTAGTTTTAGCTCTGTTGCACACACTAAACGCACTTGGTGAAAATAGGCCATCTTAGAAACTAATGGTCAATTGGCCAATATAAACCAATAGGAATACAGCTACGAAAAAGAGTCATATATTCCATTGGCACAAGAGTCATTATCGCTAGTATGCCGTGCGGCTTAAAATTTGTTGAAATATACAAAAGCGTTCATTTACTGGTGCCCGTTTATTCACTGGTGCAGTTACCCTACCATAGATTTTTCAAAATTATGCAATAATCACCGGTCGGTAATGTGTTAATATTTGGCGACACAGACTGTAGAATGGAATTGAAATGTTTAATTTTCGAGTTAAAATAGCTACAAGTGCAAACGGCGAATGTTTGGCCAGCTCTATTGGGCGTTTTTGCACACCGTGGTATCGTGTCCAACGCAGGTGTGCTTCGCAACTGCTTATTGGTACCAGGAAGAAAATGTTCGAGAAGCTTTTATTTTTAATCGTTACATCGACCTCGATGATTTCTTCGCGACCCTTCGTCCTACAGATTGGGAAGACGAAGATCGCCGTGAAAGCTTGGCACACCGTTCATGTAGGCCGGGATTTAGCGCCAGCGCCTCTGAGAAAACGGCCGGTCCGGCTGCCAAAGGGATCGCATTCTGCGAACGCTATAAATCGATTCATACCAGCCACGTTTCGCACCTATTGCGAGCCCTCGGCCGATCTTCTTCGCTTCGACACGTTCCGCGAACGCGTCCCGGTGCTCTTTTACCTGTTAGCCACGCGTGATATTTCGATCATCAACATTTATACACCCGGACGGATCGGCCGACCGTCGCGTCGCGTCGCGACAATGACACAACTCCGAATTTGTCGAGTTATCGATATAGGAAGAATCACTCGAGGGAATCCGTGGCACTGAAACCTCGCGAAGCTAATGCTTCTAAAGTGTTCTATGTTTAACCGTTCAATCACCAGAGAAGATAGTTCACCTCTCAATTGCGTAGTCTGATCTTTGAAGAGCATACATTTCATCGGAAAAATTTATACAAGGCGTTCCACATAAATGTCGCCACGATTTTGCGGGCATTTCCGGCAGCTAGATAAAAATTGATTTGGGAAAAAGTTAAGGTGATGTGGGGTAAGTACGCCAACGGGGCAAGTGCGTTAATTGGTTATTTTTCTTATAATATCAACCAAATTTCTCTAGCTTGTATTTATTAATGTAGTATCAGTTAGTATGAACTCTTCGACATAGATGTCGCACAAGAATAGAGGTGTTTTCCTGGAGAAGCTAGCTTCAGGCCTGACTCCACACCTGTTCTTTTCATAGATTGTGTCGGCACACCCTGCCTGCATAAAGCTAACTTCTGCGTCCGAATAAATATCGCTTCATGCTGGCAGGTTGCGCTGTCCAAAATCGAGCATATTCCGAGCATCCTGAGCTTCGAGCCCGTTCTGCCAGCGTAATGCTCGCCATCTGCTAGCATCGTACAATTGCAGGCTGTGCTCGATTACTCGAGACGGGCCTGGCTGACTGGGACCAGTGTCGCCAGATGAGGGGAATCACGGTGAAATGATGTACCCCTCTCTGATGAACAGATCTTTCTACGGTGTAGTGCCAAGAACAGGCTCGTGGTAGTGAGCTGGAGGATACACTTCCGCTGAGTGCGGAAAGTGGTCTAAGGGAAAAAATTTTCGAGGTCATTTGTTTATGAGATTTCAAGGTCATCGATACTTTTTTAAATGGACTAAGGTATTTTTAATACATCTATCAATACATATATTTTTAATACATTGTTACAAAAAAGTACTAACCTATGAAGGTCGCAAAGTATAAACAAATAAAAGGGATTAATTTGCAATGACATCATCATTCTGTACGATCAGTTTCATAGACTACTTTATGCCACGTCCAATGGAAGAGCACCTTCTCAATCTGTGTTCCCCGGTCAACAGGTGAAACGACCACCGAATCGGGCGGTTGTATTATTCTGTTGCTCAACGGAGGGGCTAACCTAGCCGCATAAACATTGCGCTCGCCTCTATTCTCTTTCGCGAGTTCTCGCGAAACAGATAATGGCCTGGTGTAGGTAACATCGGTTGGCCATAGCCCGTAGCGTAACGCTTGTAAATCCATCGAGCCGGATGTGTTGCGTAAACGCCGCGGAAAGTTAATGTTCGCACTTGAGGCAAGAAAACGTGGACACAAAGGGGAACCAGGAAGCAATTACGAAGGACACGAGCACAGGAGCGAGGGTTTATCGTGTACCACCGAAGTGCATGACAATTGTTGCTCTGTCTGAAGAATTAACGATTGTCAGCCGACCGACGACGTCGGATTTCAACGACGTTGAAAGGTCCATTCTTGCGCCTTACGCGAGCTACGTCTACAATAAGGCCGAATTATTAGTGTTTGCACGGCTCGAAACAATTTTATACTAAATAATCCCGCGTGGGAGGCTTTCCTATAGGCGCACGACAAACCGGACAGGGCTTATTCTTCGAGCTTCCTTGCCATTATTCTGTCGCAATGCTTCGTGTAAGTTTCATTTCGAAGTCATTGTTCCAGAAATGCTTTCAGATTTACATTCGAAGCAACCATTTTATCTCGAACGACAGTTGACAAGCATGGTGATTTTTGCTTATGCCTCTGCAGGAGACACGTGTCTCTTCGGACACGTCGGAAATATGTGCCCATAATTATGAAAGTGGTCCAAATTAAAAAAACGGCAATTTCGAGGTTATGTCATTGAAACATATGTATGAAGTGAACCCCAATATGCACGAAAAGCGTCACATCTCTACATTAATCTATTTCAATATACGTTTTATAGTCCAGTCAACGAAAAGTTGTAGAGGGAAATGGAAGGAAACCGAAAAGGGGGACCTTCTACGTGCCCTCCTGCACCCCGCTCACCTCCTAGGAGTGGGGACTTTTAATATGTTTACCTCCTAACCAGTCCAAACAAAGTCCCAAAGTTAAAAATTGTGTTCTTTCCATTTCCTTCTACACCCCCCTTACGAGCATTGACTGGACTATTATAGTATTCTTTAAGTTGATTTTTCTCAAATGCTGCATTTTCGAGTTGTGTCACTTTTCTCGCGGGGGTGCAAAATCATGACATTAGCGACTATAACAATAAAAGCATGGAGCGCTAAATTATTGTATTGACGTAATCTTTACGGGTGCTCCACGCTTTTATTTTTATAGTCACTTTGGAAGAACCAGGAAACAAACTTATTTTCTCCTTTTCAGTGCATTTTAATATAAGCGTGGTTTTTAAAAAGTTCTTTTTATATATTTTTTTGTTAATATCTTAAGTAGGAGAAATGGTATTTACGTTGTGACATATTCCATGACTGGATTTCTTAGGGGCGCCGAATTTTTCTGGAGAGAACAATATTCCGGCAACGACGATCTCGATCGCAGAAAGTTTCGCCATTTTGCTGGAATGTTCCCCGACGCAACGAGACGACGACGACGACGACGACGACGACGACGACGACGACGACGACGACGGACGGACTCGTCGGCACGGTAGCACTTAAGCCTCGTAATCTCGTAATGCAATTCTTTCGGGCGACTAATTCGTCGAAGTGAGCAAATGGCCCCTTCCGTTCGGTTTTTCGAGGGCCGGGGGACCACGGGGGAACAACATGAAAATCAATACCGCCAGGAGAAACCCCCGTTCGTGTCTGTGAACCATGGAGAGAGAGAGAGAGAGAGAGAGAGAGAGAGAGAGAGAGAGAGAGAGAGAAAGGGAGATCCCGGGGGTTTCGTGCTGCGGGACGTGTCCAGGGTCGTCCTCATCGACCGCGCCGTTCCGCGCCGTCCCCCACAATATTCGGTAAACACCTAGACTCGAAGAGTTGCCATCGAACGCACAATGCGCGTTTTGCTTCTCCGTAAAGTCTACAAACTTTAAAGAACGATCTTTTGCGGGACGGGTCCTTTGCTCCCTTCAGAGACGCTGGCCCCGTACCAGAGTTGGGCAAAATGTAATTTCAATTACAATTATCTACAATTGCTTACCAATTACTGTAATTTTGAATTGCAGACATACAATTACAATTACATGTAATTGTAATTGGTAATTGCAATTACTTGACGAATCACTGTAATTCTAATTGTGGTCCACAATTACAATTACTGGTTGAGCTTACAATTACAATTACTGTGTGCGACGCAAAAGTTCGCGTTTTGTTGACGAAACGAGAGGCGATCAGCAGCAGTTAAATTGGATCCGTGACTCATGGTAAATCCGGAATAAATAACCGAGTTGCAGAATCGAGTGAAGATTTGCGAGCCGGCCGTGACCCAGAGATCACTGTCGCGCGATCGCGGCGATCGGTACCGACAAATTCGCTGACAAATAACACAGAAGTGCACGGGACTGCTGCCAGTCGATCGTAAAGTGCAGATGGCACTTTATTCTGTCGGCGTGCGCGGCTCGAAATAATACAGTGCCGCGGCATCGTGCCGCACGCGTGGAATATCAATCGCGATCTACGGATCGGTAGAACGTGCCGTACAAGGCACACGATCGACAGCCCCCTGCCCACCCCCTCCGCCTCGCCAGACGATGCTAGATCGTTTCCAGACGATCATTTTCATTCTACGTCGCTGCGTCTTCCTGGGGGCTGTTGTTTCTCGTTCCCTTTCGCCCACGCGACAACAACAGCTACGCGCCAGTCCTCGAAGGGGATCGGTTGTTTTGTTATTTCGCCCCGGAGCTACTCCTCCAGGGCCGTCTCGACGATTCCTCGCCACCTCGATCCACAGTGGGACCTTTCGTCCAAATCGGAGACAAAATCAAAGAACTTTTGATAGAAATGAGGTAAAGCGATGAATTTTTTTTTTAATTAAAGCAGAAACATTACAGAATATGGGAAAAATAGGGAGGTTATGGTAAGAACGTTTTTTAATGTTGAGAAAATTCGTTAAACTTGCACAATTTCGAGAAAATTGTGGTTTTTCCAATACCACACACGGAAAAATGTTTTTTGAACATGCTGTACTTCATTTCCCATAGATTTTTTCACGCTGATTTCAAATCTGGTCTCAAAATTTGTGTACGACCTCAGGATATTGCAAAATCGATTTCTTGAAGTTCTACATGTTTAACGAATTTTCTCAAGGTTAAAAAACGTTCGTACTATAATGTCCCTATTTTTCCCATATTCTGCAAAGTTTCAGCTTTAATTTAAAAAAATTTCATTGCTCTACCTCATTTCTATCGGAAGCTCTTTGATTTTGTCTCCGATTTGGACCGACGGTCCCACTGTGCGGCGTCTGTTTACTTTTTTTTGTAAACACTGTGGAGATGAGAGAGAAACGGGGTCTCATAATTTTACATGCTTCTATCGATGATTGTAATTTGGAATGTACTTTGCGACAAAAACTGATATACTATATCGAACATTATCTAGGTGATGTCGAGAACAATCATTATTGGATGCACGATTCAAAACATTAGCTTTTTCTAAAGATGAATCTATCCCTCGAGCACGGGATGCCTTGTGACTGATATAGCCACTAATTATATTAATAATGATAATTCATTTACAAGATGTGATAGTTCACAGACGCAGATGTCTGAAAATCGGCACAACAGCGAATTATCAATTTGGTCATCCTTTGACAATGAAGTAGCAATTACAAATAATACGATACCTATCTCATCATCTGCTGTGTTAGAAGTGGAAAATTATCTAAAATCATAATATTTAGAAAGCAAAGAAGACCCGTTATTATTTTGGCGTGAAAATTCAATCAAGTACCCCATTTTATCAAAAATTGCACGTGACTGTCTTTGTATAATGGCCACTTCTGTACCTTCAGAAAGAGTTTTTCAAAAAGCAGGAAATATCATGGATAAAAAAAGAAATAGGATAAAACCAAGTATTGTAAGTGAAATATTATTCTTAAATAGTTACGAATTTAATAAAGAAAGTGCTTAAAACCTACTATGCAGTTTCGATTTTCAAGATTCGAGTACTACTTGTGATAGTTTCGATTACTTTCAACATCGAATTACTTATAAGTATCTTTTCGAAACTTGTAAGTACTCATTCCAAGGTTCGATAACTGCTTGTATACAATGAATACTTTTCAAGTATAATCATTGAAACTTTTATTGCTTTTAAGTAGTAATCGAAACCCATGAAATGAAACTTGGTTATTGAACTTGACTCGGATTCGTGAGTAAATATTGAACTTGATCCCATCCCTACTTGCCAGTGCGAAATAATCGAAGTCGTTGTAGACGTTCACGAAAAAATTGCGAACAGTTGATGCTTATGTTGAGGCAAAAAGATTCTTTTCCCGGTGAACGATATTGGGAACTAGAAACGGTAAACTCGGCCGATGATAATACCAGTTCGCCCACGATGTGATCGAACCCACAATCCAGCTACTCTCATGACCAAATTGAGCATAGTGTCCTCCTCGCGCCGCTATTTCGTGAAATTTACATTTCGTGTTTTTCACAGCCAAATTTATTTTATCACTTCGGACTGCCCCCTCTCTCTCTCTCCTCTCCTCTTACCCTGTCGCCCCCTCTTTCTCTCGTCTACTCGCCTCGTTCCTATTTCTAACTGCGGCCATGTTTCCTAGCCGTCAGATATTTTAATGGTCGTTACCGGATCGTTAAACCTACAGTTTACATCGTCGACGTGCGGCGACCTTGTAACGCAATCCCCTTTCCACTGGAAAGTATTACCGCGAACAGAGAAATATGAAAATCGCAATGACCGATAAATCGCGATCGGCGCGGCGATTTCGTGCGAACCGAATCGATGGAATTAATTGCGCGAGCGCTGCTCGATCGAGCGATTTCGCAACCAGCGCCGCGCGGCGCGGCGGTTTCGTAACAGCTCGATTCTTGTTCAACGGGGAGATGAATTTTTTATTTTCCGCCGACTTTATCGCCGCGCGGTCCGCTGCCGTAATAGTTCCCCGCCTGGCATAAACAATCCTCTTCGAGACTCTTGGTAAGCTCGTTTGCGCGACGACGATATCGACCTAGCCAATCGCCGCGCTGCACTGGGAGTCTCGAGTCTCGAGTCGAGATTCTCGACGCAAAAGCGCATCAGCGCTGTTCGAGTTCCGCTCCCGCAACCGCCCACATGTTCACGCAGTTTCCTCCGCGTATTGTTGACATACACCGCGATGTGGAAACTTTGTCGCTGACGCTATTACATAAAGCTCAGTGTTATGAGAACAACGGAAACAGAGTGCTTGGCATGACACGCGGCAAGCTGAAATCATCAACACATCGAGCAAATACTTTGGAGCAGGGTACAGTAAATCCGCATCCAAAAGCTGAAATCATCAACACATCGACTAAATACTTTGGAGCAGGGTACAATAAATCCGCAACAAAAGCATCCTGTAAACAGGAGCCAAGTTCCTATGGCCGTAAAAAGTTGCGAGATCAAACAAAATACGGCCAAGTTCGTTAGCTTAGAAATACCTCTTGCAATACTGAAAAAAGCGTTTGTAAAAATTAGTTTAAAAGAACGCTATTTAATTTTTAAAGAGTTACGTGGAGGGCTAAATTATTCAAACATGGCCGCTACCTAACACGTTTCACAGCCATTGGTTTAAAAAGTAACGATTTACTGTCGAACAGCCGTGTTCTGCACGGACAGTGATCCTTTAGGGACACTATTTTTTTTACTGTGTCTATCGCGCCGAGAATTTAGTCCAGTCAACGAAAAGTTGTAGAGGGAAATGGAAGGAACACAATTTTTAACTTTGGGTCTTTGTTTGGATTAGTTAGGAGGTAAACATATTAACCACTTCTTCCCCCAGACGTGTTATGTCGTCAACGTCGATACCGTTCGTATAAGGTCACAGACGTGTTATGACGCGCCGCCGATACCCTCTGTACAGATCAGAGACGTGTTATCACGCGACGCAATGTCACTTGTGCCGGTGCCACAGACGTGTTATCCCGCGACGCAATACCGTTCGTGCGGTGCTACAGATGACATATCTCGCGTGCTTCATTATTATATGGGCTTTTTCGGAGTGGGGACTTTTAGTATGTTTACCTCTTAACAACTAGTCCAAACAAAGTCCCAAAATTAAAAACTGTGTTCCTTCCATTTCCCTCTACAACTTTCCGTTGACTGGACTAATATTTTTAAAAATCTGGAGCTGGATCTGGTTGGAAAATTTTGTAAATCTAAGAAAAAATATATGATTTTTACTTTTAAATCATTAAGTATTAAAATCATTAAGGGGAAAAATAACATACAACTTAGTTTCTATTTATTTCTAACAAACGATGCAGACAATTTTTATTTTGCATAAAGATCCGCAGTCTAGTTATAAAAGATATGAATAATTTAACTGGGTAATTGAATGACACAGTCTACGAGTTCAGCAAAGCATTTCAGAAAAAATTGGACTGAATAAGATTAATTGGTTGAAGCTGACTCTTGAACCGGCCTAGCCGATCCTCGCGTTTAGAGATTCGTTACTTGGAAGCATTTCATTGGCGTAATTAAAGGAGAACGCGCCACGATTTCCGGTTGTCAGCGTGGATTCTCAGTGGGCGATCGTGTACGCCCACAGTCTCCATCGACGTCACGATGATGACGACGTACCTGTCGAACGTCGAACCTCGCTTTCACCGATTATAGTTTCGCGCGATTGGACACAGAAATTAGCATCGCAGACGGCGGCGCGGCGTATTGATTTCATCCACGGATTCGACCGCAAATATCGTAATAATCATAAACTGCAAATCATGATACTTTGAACTGAAAATCGTGATGAAATTTTCCAGCAATTAATTACGATGAATTGAACTCAGTCAAATCTACCGTGACGCTTTCAGTTTAGTCCACAGATGAAGCCTGGGAGCTTCAAGCAAAGAAACTAGTAGACTCCCATGACAATCCCCATTTAACTAATAAATGCAAAAATCCAACTGAGACAGATCTGGATAACGCGGTGGCCAACGAATTGGACCATACCTTCCTATTAAACGATTTCCAAACTAATGAGTAGGGTTTTTTTTGCTCGCTCGCTTCGCGAGCTCGCGGATAGGACTGCTCTTGCGAAAGGGTTAGTGGTACGCATGGGCTAGTAGTACCTATAGCTATTAATGTTTTTTTTTTATTTGGTGTGTGACTCTCCAAGAGCCACACAAAGAACTTCCCGATTCGTTAGTTGCAGTATATTATTATCATTATTAAGTGTACGTTTTAAGAAGATTATACGTTTTCAGGGAAATTCAATAGTTTTCTACTTATCAAAATGTTTGCTATATGGCGTCTCATTAAACGAACATCGTAGGCTCGTTGTTCGCTTGGTTCCTTGTTATAGCATATTAACGTTGCAAAATAAATTGTCTTAATTAGTTTAAAAACTATTAAAAAGTTATTAGTTTTGAGAAGGTGTACGAATACTTTGTACACTCACTGTAAATATATCTATAATCCTCAGTTATCGTTAAACGTTTCTTATTAAAATTTTGAACCTCTAGCCCCGAAATCCTTATTTCTGTATGTGCGTTAAACGAATTTCGCTAACTCAAGATCGCACGGATCGAGTTTTAAGCAGAGGAGTTGATAAAGTTCGCCGAGAATCCCAGTTTAGTAACGCGGTTTCGTCACGAGATAATCAATGCCAGCCGCGAGAGCGGACGATCGTGTTGAAATTCGGAATACACAGTGGGTGGAGAGAGCATGAACAGCCATGGCGTAACTCTAGTGTCGGAGACGTTAGGTGCACTCGGTCTTGATGTCGCCGAGGGGGTGGATAATTAGCTTTATCGTATCAGAGCAGCGTGGCGAACCTTTTCACGGTCTCATTCACGTGCTGGTTCGCAAGTTGCATGCCCGGTGCAATTACGGATCGCTTGTATATCGGCGCGTAGACGACTATGGCATGAGTCACCGCGATGACGTAGCGGTTGATACGTCGTCGTCCGTGGCCGAGCACACGTAACACGAACGAGAAAAAGACGAGAGACGTGAGAGACCAGAGCCGAGGAGGAAAGGAGCAAAACGGAGGTAAACTCGCAGGGTGCATGACGCGCTGCCAGAGTGTGTTTACCGCGATGACGTAGCCGGTAATCCACCTCGCTAGAATGCGACGCTTTCGTTGCATAATGGCCACGTGGGGCACAGGTTGACGCTTCTGCGGCCGACGACTGCATTTCCGAGTCCGCGGAACTTCGACTCTGCGCTGCGACTCGTACAGGCTTCGCACTCCAAATCCACCCTTTTGCAAATCAACTTCACCCATCAAGAATATTTAACATTAAACCTACCGAGCACTAAAAGCGGTTCAAATGTTTTAGCATAGAAAAATGACAAGGCTCTATTTATTTAGATTTCGTGCAATTTTTATTACAATACGTGCGTACATAAAGAAATTTATCCAATTAATTTCCACGTAAGCAACTTCATAATTTCAATAAAACGAAGATTTCATAATTTATATATATATATATATATATATATATATAATAAGTTTAATTATAATAAAATTTAAATGAATGTCAGTAATATGAAAAATATAAGACCGGGCATTCGGCCGGCAGTGGTAGGTTTAGTGTTCAGTTAGTTTAAACAAATAAAAGGATATTTAATTTAGATTAAATTACATATTTATTTAGATTTAATTATATATTTATTTAGACACACGTGAACGGTTTCATTACTTCGAAGGAAACATAAGACTGAATACTCAATACGCTTCGATAAATATGTACTTTCATTTTTCAAATTTATCAATCAGAAAATGGCTACAATGAATATACATATCTACACACAGTTTTCATACGTTACAAAGTTAATGAATTGGTAATTACTAGACAGCGAATCTTTATGCAAAATGAAAATTTTCTACCTGAATTGCAACAAACTGAAATGAAATAAAAATATATTTTCGATCTTACTATGTTCAATAGGTTGAAAATAATATAATAGTATTTTTAAATTGTTGTAATATTTTTACTGTCTTAAGTAACACCTATTCATTTTTCTCATAAATGCATAAAATCTACTGTCCAGTAATTATTTTGAAATAAGTATTTGATGTCCATCTTTGCAATAAATAAAATGTTGAATTTCTCAACAATTAATTTACATTTGATTTGATTTTTTATCAAAAACTTACTTAAAAATACTTAATTTGTGAAAGGTTGAAATTGACTTGCAAAAGGGTGAATTTGGAGTGCAAAACCTGTGAAACATCTTAAAGAATAGCTACTTCACAGTTTGTTCAGTTCCTTTCGCTAAAGGTATTTGAAAAAATGAAGAGAATGAGGTAAGTCCGTCTCTAAGAGTTAAAAATGCTTTCGGACCTTGTTTCAAGTGCTACGGGGCAAGAAAAAAATGATTAACAAGCCTGCTATAAAATGCTTCTTATTGCATTAAATATATTGTTTAGTTTTATAGTTACCCATAGAGTACGCACTCACCCCACCGTGATAGTACGGTCTTTCTTAATAAATGTAAAAAAATACAATAAAAACGGTTTATTTGATGTAAACCTACAGCAATATTTGTTGTACTTACCTAAACTAACAACACAGAATATATTAACAACTTGTAAATTATTGCACGTTCAGGGTAACCTCAAAGTTGTACGTGTACCTCGCACCAGACTGTTTCAGTGCTTCGATTGAACCCGATATTTTTCGTACGATGAATGGCCGCTAGAGGCGCTGCGCGGAAAAACAGTAACGTATCTACTATTGGGTAGCAGAGCGGCCAGAGCCCTGAGGCAGTTATATTGGCGGGAATGTATCGAAATAATCTTACCGGACAAAAAGACTCCAGGACGTGTCCTAAGAGTTACAAAATATACACAAATATACTTGTTATACATTCATTTTTCAGAATCAAATCATATAAATGTTTTTAAGGAACCCCATTTCATCTACCCAATAGTAGATACACTAGATACGTTACTGTTTTTCCGCGCAGCGCCTCTAGCGGCCATCCATGGTACGAAAAATGTTGGGTTCAATCGAAGCACTGGACTGTTTAGCATTGGTTGATTTATGCGAGAAAAACACCTTTATTCTTGGGCGACATCTATGTAGAATAGTTCATACTACATTAATAAATGCAAGCTAGAGAAATTTCGTTCATATTATAATAAAAATAACCAATTAACAGACTTGCCCCGTAGACGGACTTACTTAAATACAAATTCTTCTAATGGTCTCCTTTTTACCTTTTATGAAAAATGTTTTCTCAAATTCTTAAATAAACGAAAGTATGAGAGTGATTGACAACAATTTTGTTTGCGTCGCCAACGAGAATGCACTCTCCTATACTATTGAAAAGAGATAGAGGATCGTCGAAGTTGTCGCGATTGTTCCGTACGCGCGCAGCTGCCGAGACGCGAACATGTACATATTCACGCGGCGGACAGTTCGGGTGTTGCAATAATTACGCGCTGGGAACGTGATGGATTTTCAAGGTAGGATCGCGCATTTGTCGAACGGCAAACAGTGAAAGCAAACTCGAAAGCGAAACTCCAATCGCCGATTCCCGTGTGTGCGTTCGGAGTCCGGATCTCTGGATCCGCGCGCAGAATCGCCGGACAAGGGAAGGGAACAAGCCTGCTACACATGAATGTGTTATGCCTTTCTTTTAGGACGAAATATTCGATTGGGAAAAAAGTTTCTTCGTATTCTCCCGATAGATGGAGTTACGGATCTGGCATTACTTGAGTGCGTCTGAAAGGTGACATATCCGAGAGCAATTACTAGACTGCGGATCTTTATGCAAAATAAAAATTCTATTCTATTAATTTTGAGAAAGCGGGGTCGCGAGGATTCTTTCATTCTTTAATAACTCTAATACGTTGAAAATAGTAAATTCATGTTTCTAGATTCTCTTAATCTTCATTCTATTTTAAATTGTACCTACCCGTTTTTGCCATAATTGCATAAAATCCGCAGTCTAGTAATTA
Source organism: Lasioglossum oenotherae (assembly GCA_028455765.1). NCBI lineage: Eukaryota > Metazoa > Arthropoda > Insecta > Hymenoptera > Halictidae > Lasioglossum > Lasioglossum oenotherae. The sequence goes on along the minus strand of CM052281.1, from coordinate 5,359,285 downwards.
CAAACAACTCGAACTACAAACTCCTCCTCGGCGGAGGAGTGGGGAATAGCGTCGTAGAAGGGGAAGATAGAGTGGGGACACCAGTCTTAATCTGGCGACAATTTTTGTCAGAAAATTATTAGTAGACAGCGGATCTTTATTCAAAATAAAAATTTTCTACCAGGATTGCAACAAACTGGAGTGAAATAGAAATTGATTTCAACAGTATTTTTAAATACTTCTGATGTGTTTACTGTTTCAAATTGCACCTGCTCATTTTTGTCATAAATGCATAAGATCCGCCGTCTAATTATTAGGTACTTAGAGGAGTGTCGTCCAGTATCGGCCAGAGGTAGGTCTTGCGGTTTTGAGAATTCTATTTGAAAACGAAACGAGTCCAAGGCGAGCTGTTTGTTGAAGCTTTCCACGTTCCAAGAAAGATGTTAGAAACGTCTCGAAATGAGGAGATATAATCCGAATCTGCTGACTCTGGATCCGCGAGTATTTTCTGCGAACGGTATGTATTTGAATGTCTTCGTAGTTATCGAATGGTGGAACAGTTTTTCAGGGGAAACGAGGCCGCGCAATCGTCGATTACAACTACCGCGAAATCTTGTTGTTGATAACGATAGCGAATTGGCCGTGTCCAGATAAGGTGCGACGTTCCGCTTGCAACAGGGACAGATTACGTGCGCGAGTTTTTTACCGTTAAAGGACATCACTACGCTGCATTCCATGGTTCTGCCTCCCTCTCCTCAACTCGAGAACGAAATCTTATCGCGGCCTGGCGTACACCGAATCCCGATATCGCAGTATCGATATCTTTTGTAACTCTATCGACGCACGTCACGAGATTAGACATATTTTGTCGCGTAAGGTTGTTCCCCGATGGATGCGTTACGCGCTTTATTCAACGGAGGCCGCACCGCGCATAACGAGCACCGGCTTTCGATTTATTATTTCACCAGTCATTTCGATCGAGCGATAATACTACGCAAACTCCGAACCAAACCTTGGGACTAACGCAAATCACCCTGTCAGCCAAAGTAATCGTACTCTGCGAGCAGGAGGCGGTCAGTTTGGTGCCAAGGCCACGCTTCGAGCAGAATTTGCTCCCTATTTGCTATGAATTTGCCACTAAAGCTTGTCGATAAATTCCTCATGCGGAAACAGATGGCTTGCTATTTGACCAATCCTTGCCAAAGCAATAAGAGCAAATACACCGAGTTCGATAACTAATGTGTAGACTGCGGATCTTGGGTAAACTTTACTTTACCGGACTCATTTGTGCCTTTCTCCTATAAATTATGATGTATTTGCAATCTGCAGTTTTTTGACAGGTAAGGGCGCCGCGCCGCCATATTGGTTTGTAGTGACGACCGCGAGCCGCTTACCGAGCAGAACCGTTAATCACCAACCAACTCGTTTTTCACGCGTGAGAAATAGGGAACTCCGATTAAAATATTAGGTCAATCGGAAAGTTCCGTCCGTTTAGCGTCCAGTAGCCATAGCTCGAACTGTCGTTAACTATAACGTCTAAAGTAAGGTTAACTTTTTAGTTTGAACATCTGTCAATAAAATTCAATACATACCAATATACTATATAAATACTATATAAATACTATATAAAGTGTTAATCTTTTGCTTCAATTGGAAGAAAACTGCAGTTGAAGCTCATCGAATGATTGTAGACGTTTATGGCGATAATGCTGTTTCCGATAAAACATGTAGAGAATGGTTTCGACGCTTTAAAAACGGTGATTTTACTTTGGAGGACAAAGAGCGTTCTGGACGTCCACGAGTATTGGAAGACGAAGAATTGCAGGCATTGGTGGATAAAGATCCATGTTACACGCAAACACAAATTGCAAAAGCGTTAAATTGTGCTCAATCTGTTATTTCCGATCGTTTAAAAGCCTTGGGAATGGTCTACAAGGAAGGAAAGTGGGTCCCATATAAACTCAAGCCAAGAGATATTGAAAAGCGAAAAACCATCTGCGAAATTCTGCTTGCGAAACGTCACAAAAGTTGTCAAAGAAACGTTAGAAGCACTTCGCTGGGAAATGCTACCTCATGCGGCTTATTCGCCAGACAGTGCCCCTTCTGACTATCACTTGTTTCGGTCGATGGCACACGCACTTGCTGAGGAACGATTTAATGCTTACGAAGATGTCGAAAAATGGATCTCTGACTGGATAACCTTCAAAGATCACTCATTCTTTCATCGCGGAATTTGCTTGCTGCCCGAAAGATGGGGAAAAGTCATCGCTAACGATGGACAATTTGATTAATGTACTTGTTCATTTTGTTTCTTAAATAAAGCTCTACTTTTTGTAAAAAAACGGACGGAACTTTCCGATTGACCTGGATGGAGAGAAGTTTTGATCGCCAGCGGTTCTCGCAGGCGCAGATGCGAGGCCGTTCAATGTTTCAAGTTGGAGCGACCCGGGATTGATATTCGAGGACGGTAACTAGATACCGTTTAAATATTTTCGAAAAACATACAGTCTCCGCTGGAACGCTGTTTACTCGATTGGCGTACGTGAGTCACGTACACCGTCGCCTATCTGTGCCGATCAGGCATACCTACAGGTACGAATCACTTGCGTGTGATCGTAACGAGGCGACCGGCAGTCTGCAATTAATCTTATAACATCCAGCAATCTTTCCGAAAGGAAATTGCCAGTTCGATCGAGTCGATCCGGTTACGCACTTATTTCCGAGTAATCGCAGTGATCCGAAAAAAATCGTAAACCGGGTGATAAAGCGAATTAATCCTGCGACCGATCTTGTAAGTCAATTTCAGAAAGGAAACGGAAGTTATAACTTGGATCTGAACGCTCGGTTAATATTTACTTGAGACCAAGTCAAACATCCTTATCGTTATTGTTATCATTTGTTTAACTATGCGTTCAACCACGGCCGCCGTCTCTAGTACAGACCGGAACACGTGATGTGGCAACATCGTATACATATAGACAGAACATCAGTCCGATCAGCTGGTCCGATCAAGCTACAGTCAGCGGCAATATTAAATGGACACCTTTCAAAATCGCATAACTTTTTAAAAATTGGTCCAAAGGACTTGAATTTTTTAAGATGTTAGACCGGCTAGTTCGCTAGAGAATAAGTAAACAAAAATTTATTACGATTGCAATTGGTAGGAATTATACAAAATTATTAAAAATGATGTTTTGTCAACTTTTTCATCCGGGCCTGCAACGATAATTTAAAAAATGTGTTTTATAGATTTCGGTAACTTATATGCATACTGGAAATTTCATCATTTTTGTCGTAAATTTATACAATTTTTGTCATAAATGCATACAATTTTTGTCACAAATACAGCGTATTAGATATACGTATGTATTAATGGCTGAAATTAGACAAGAATTAAAAAATGTTTAAAATGATTTTATTTCACTTTTGTCCCAGTTTTGTCCTTATCGAACGGCGTGGCGCGAGGCTCGGTCGGTTCCTGGAAGAACCGATTTCTTGAATGAGCCGCGCGTCTACCGGTGGAATTCGAGTGGTGAATCATCGCGAGAAACCGGAACTGTCCGCGCGCAGGTTCGCCGTAAATCGTGCACCGATCTTGAATGAAATTTTCTCGGAACTTGTCGAGCACCTTGGTTGTTGCGTGGGGCACGTTGTTTCTCTCATTCCGATCGAGCTTCCACGAAACTCGTTGCGAGACGCGGACTCCGGAACTTTATATATATATAAGCAAGTATAACAATAAAATTATCGTTCGTCCACAAATGTGCCTCTTCGTGGTGGTTTTCTTCGAGAAAGGTTGCTATTTCTTCTTTGAGCTGAAACACCCTTTGAATCACTTTTACACGAGATATATCCAGCGAACTTCGCAATAATATAGAAGTGAGGTATAATTAGCTCCCATATCAACACACAACTTTGCAAACAGCCTAGCTCTCAAAGGACTGTTCTTAATGTAGTTTATAATTTTTATAACTTTCGTAAAAATGTTGTTCAGTTCCTCGCTCATATGCTTTAACACTAAAGCTGCTCTGTGAAGCATACAGTGCGTCCAGATAGCATGTGGTACTTTCTTTTCGACCAATGCTTGAAGACCTGCTTTATGTCCGGACATTGAGTGAGCTCCGTCGGTGCACAGTACAAAGCAATTATTCCACGTTATGTCGTTTTCGTCGAAAAAACTGTCTATTATATTAAACATCTGAATGGATGTGGTCTTTCCAGGAATGGGTTTGCAAAATAATATATTATTTTCCGCAACATATCGAACGTATGCAATTAAATGGGCATCTTTAGCTATATCAGTTGCCTCATCTACTTGAATGGAGAATTTCGAAGTACGCAGCCGAGAAACTAATTGATCGCAAATATCTTCAGATATATCATTGATTCTTCTTCCGACTGTATTATTAGCAAGCGGAATTTGTCGCAACTGTTTTGCATACGATTCACCGAACAGAAACGGAGCGTTCGCAAAGGCGTCAATTTTAAAATGTTCAGCTCCGGATAATTTTTTAATGGGGCTTATATGGATGTATAAAAATGTAAGAAAAATAAAAATAAACATTACTTCACTGAATTTGTACTGTTACGTTACGATATGCAGTTTATTTATTTGTAGATATTATGGTATGAACATTAATTTTTTATTAAAAATTTTGGCGCCTCCTCGTTTGGAAACCGCTGCCCTATGGGCAACTTGGGCAAATGCCCGAGGCCCCAAGCAAAAGGGGGCCGCGACACACAAACCAAGATCCAAATTCTATGTTTTTCTCATGAAGTTATTTAGTTGTGGCCTCGAAATTCTATTTTGCCCAAGGCCCCAACTAGTTATAACGCGCTACTGATGATGATGATGATTTGTTTGCGACTCTGCGCGTCTGTCGAGTGCGAGATGTAACGATGGCCAGACACGAGTGACGCGTCTGATACGGATATCGATCTCAGGGTCTGTCATTATTTAATGGTGTAATAGTATAGTTACGAGCGGCAGGAGTTATTGGTATAGAGTTCGCGAGGGACAGAGAGCTCTTATCTCCCGCGACATTCCTATCGGGTAATCAGCGATTAGAGAATGGCAATGGCATTTAATACCCATACAGGTTCATTAAAAATAGATCCGCGTTTCTTGTTCATATTTCCATTGTAATTGCACCGACGAGTCGCATCCTAACAACGAGATTGTCATGCTACTATTGCAAAATTTCGAAACCTCGAGGTGCTGTATTGTTGTTTCTGACAGGCCGAATTGTTATTTCTCTCCGCCGAATATTACAAATTATTCCTCTATAACGTAAAAAAATGCATTTTGGGCACCGTACCCGCCTGTAGCTGACTTTTAGGAATCATAATTGACCGCTTTTGAACTACTCATTGCTATGCTGAAGCGTAATTTCGAAAAATCGTGAACCTTATAATTGCATATACGTATATGCGAATTTAGCGATGTGTGCGGGCACACAAATGGCCGCGCCGGCCCCCTTATTGAGATCACTGAAGAAGCAAAGTCTCTTTGGCGCCGATTTCTTGGAATGAACGCAGGAAAATTCTATTTTGTGTAGAGGTCTGCAGCTTATCTGCAACGTTTGCGTGTAACAGTGTGTAATTAAGACAGCAGAATGTTAATAGCAGCGCTATTATGTGATCCCGAGCATAATAATTTTTATCGGTAGCTGGGATCAGTTTTCTAAGAGACTGATGCAAATCTCCGGACCAAAGCATCAGGGGTTGTGACAAACTATAGAAATTGAGGGATCTCCGCTACACCGTTGTCCGTCCAATGAATAGGACACGGTGAAAAGAAGCAGTTCTCCTCGTGTTTCCTCAGGTGTAAGAACGCGTGCACGAGTGTGTGTGAGTGAAGCGTGAGTCAGCCAGGTAAAGACGCCCGGCGAAAAGGAAGAAAGGGGGCCAAAGAAAAACGATCAACATTCCCGGAGCAACCCCATGAGTCACCGGGTCGTCATCCCCGGTTAGCTACCTGCTGCCACCTGTTGCACCTACTTTCTAGGTCGCGTTCACTTTTCAACCCGTTTTCCATCCGCCACTTTCCACCTTGCGCAAGTTTCAATTCACATCGCTGAAAGCGACCAGTCACGCATTACGGCATCTTCCACGGAACCAATTAATTCCACACTTTTGTAAGTGGCGCGTTACCCTATGGGCAACTTGGACATATGCCCGGGGCCCCCGAACACAAACCAAGATCCAAGATCCAAATTCTACGTTTTCACGTCCCGAAATTCTACTTTGCTCGAGGCCCCAACTAGTTATAACGCGCTACTACTGTTAGTGACCCACATAAAAAAGGCGACATTTCCAACGGTTTGCCAATCAACATTGCAACGAAGACCCAACAAAATGCCAACCATAAATGCTACTAGAGGGCCTCTCTCGAGTCAGAGGACGAGAAACGGAGCGAAACGCGACGAGGAACCAGGAACCGGACACGATTGGCAATGTTTCCACCGTGGAAGAACCACGAAGAACGCTGCGTGCGCGCGGGTCTGATGACTCATGCTCGCAGATAAATTCTAAGCGGCTAAGTGGTTCCCGTGCAGGAAGTCGCTGACTCTCCGCATCGATTGTCGCGTTTCATAGGAAAATTTTCCTGGAAACACGAGATCCGCAGCGTGACTCATGGCCCCTCTGGCCGAGATTCAAGGTCGTCGGACTGTCCGCCAACGCCAGAGTCGAGCGGTGGGACGGGGAAATTCGAAAAGAGGGAAGATGATCCGGATAGCTCGGAGAAACCCGGGACATATTCCGGTTCGTTGATCTCCGGTACACTTTCGCTTGATGTATATCTATAGCCGATCGATTGTTCCCGAGATTCGTATTGTCGAATTATACATTCTCCGTTGGTCGGAGGATCGTCAGAACAGTCTAGAAAAGATAACAATTTAGTTAGGAATAGGATTTGCAATCCCACGTCATTATTAATCCCGCGGGACAAATGTGGGATTTATTTCAATCCCGCGGGGTCCCGCTGGATTAAGGATTTCGCTCTTCAATCTAATGCCAGATAGCACAGCACGTCCTGAAGACGTCCATTTTACGTCTATTTCAAGTCTGAAAGTCTTACGTCCGTCCTAAGAAGACATCTTTAATAATCTAGCAGTACTAGCGTTGGTATTATTTGTTCGAGTTAGTGTTTTTACTTCAATTTCAACTCTTTAATTTCAACTCTTCAATTTCAACTTCAACTTCAATTACCATTTTCAACTCTTTAGTTTCAACTTCACTTTCAAGTTTAACTGCAATTTCAGCTTCAATTTCAATTTCAACTCGTCAACTTCAATTTCAACGCTTCAATTTCGACTTCAATTTCAATTGCAACTTCATCAACGTAATAATTAAAATTTCAAAAATGTAGGATCAGGTCAGATTTGATTTACATTTACCATTTTTATTTCATAATAAAATATCGTCTGCATCGAAATTTTAAGTGTCCGGTGACTTATATGGCCGGGGGAGTGTACGTTACTCCTAGACAGCGATCTCTTTATGCAAAATAAAAATTTTGTACCTGAATCGCAACAAATCGGAATGAACTAGAAATTTATTTTCTTTCTTGCTATGTTAAATAGTAGCTTACAAATAGTTATAAACTACGCCTACTCATTTTTGTCATAAATGCGTCAAATCTAGTTATGACACACTGAAGCTTGGAATGTTGAGATAGTATGCAGGAAAATGGATTATGTAATATTAATCCTACCGAATGCTGAAAATGACTTGCTGTATAAAAATGACAAGACGAATTTATTTCGATGTTTATCACAATATGTGCTTGAATAAAGAGGTTCGACCATTCCCTATGTAGAAATCTTAATAATTTCAATAATTGTAAAATGAAGTCCTTCAGCTCCGTTAATTGATCAAAGTCAGCGAAAATAATCTCTAAGATGAGAGATTGAGAGCTTCACCGATTGGATCGCGAACAGTCGTTTTCTCGGCAGCCTTTTAAAGAACACCGTTTCCCTATGAGATAACGTTGATACATTGGACAATCCAATACCAATTTAAGACCAGTTTCCTCCCAAGGAATGTCATTGTACACTCGAGCTCAGGCGCGTACGAACATACATATGTGTACATATACAGTGGGTCTACAAAGTATTCGTACACCTTTTAAAAACGAATAAATTCTTCGAAGGATACTAGCTACAGTGCGTAAAAGACTTTTTTAAAATTGTTATTGGTCACAATTGCGAAAGAAAAAGTAAAGGTCACGATGTTCAAATTTTCTATTTGTACCTGAAATGAAAATTTAAAACACGTATTTTGTAAAACTAAGTAAGTTATATACATGTACAAAGTATAAAGTTTCAGGAACTGTGAGATGTAACAATCTTTGAGTTTAGGGTCCTCGATACATTTAAATCGCTTCTTATAATTTTTGCTACTTTCAATCAATTAGATTTCATAACAACCTTGAGATCAATTTCGATGAAACTCTGTACATGTATATAACTTACTCATATACGTATCTCGTATATGTATATAACTTACTCAGAACCTACCAAAGGCACCTTCTAAATTTTCATTAGAGGCACAGATAGAAAATTTCAAAATCGTGACCTTAACTTTTTCCTTCGCAATCGCGATCAATAATAATTTTAGATAAGATATGTACACATTAGCTAGTAAACTAATCCTTCTATCGTCACAAAAAAAAAACTGAAGCTGTTGGGGCTAATTTTGAAAAAGGTATACGTTTTTCAGCGTTTTTAGAAGGTGTATAAATACTTTGTACACCCACTGTGTACATGCGTTTCCACGGCGAACCGTGTGAGAGCGACAATTCCCTTCCTTCTCTTTCTACTGTGGCTTTTACCTCTGTCCGACGAGATACTATTGTTTGGATACCTAACAATGGTCTTGCTGTTTAATTGTGTTATATACCAATGACTTTATGGAAATAATAAATACCGATAAATTGGAAAGGATGATGTAGTAGTAAAATATGTATAAATTATAATTTATTGTCCAGAATGTTGAACACCCTTATATGTGTACTTCTATTATATGTCTTCTTTTAAAATTTAACTATTTTAATATTTCAATTACGCACCAATTTGTTGTTTTTGGTATTGCGTGCTGCCATCTACCAAGAGAATACTGCAATCAGAATGTGAAACAAAAATTGTAGGTAATTATCAATGTTTTGAAAGGAAATAGTGTTGCCATCTGTAGTAGATCTGACGAACGCCCAAGTGTTGCAACGCAAAAGGTGTGTGTCTGAGCCATATATCCATGGTCTGAGCACAGACGAGATGTGGCACCCACAGTTGAACTTATTGTTAGACCCGGGCGTGAGCACTCTCCAGCACTCTCTTATCCTCTCTGGATCCACGAGCAATCCACGAGTGATCCAAAAATAGCAGTTCACGTCATCCCTAGACTGAGCACTCTCATTTCCTGTCTGGCGTAATCTAAGATCTAAGTAAACGGAAAACAAAAACAGTAAATAATAAATAAATCATAAATTGTAAACAAAAATATGTAGATTTCCTGACTTTATATTTCAAATTTCGCTCTATTGAAATTAACTTCTTGCTTCCTGCCATTCCTGCATAGCCAATCACTCAGCCAATCACCAATCACCAACCACTGCCAATTCAGCGAGTCTAGGGTTTTTACTTTTTGGTGGACAGTTTTTCACGATGCGGTGCGCCTTCTTACACTGTTTGGTTTATGGTTTCACTCAGTATCTGACGTGTACAAAAATCAAATTGTGCGATCACCAGTAGGTTAGATCACTCAGTGTTGAATGAAAAACATTTTTTATTATTAAAATATAGTGCGACAATGCTCGACTTATTTACCATATTCAGTAAAGGGGGGATTGTGCTTTGGTGTTTCCAGAATACCTCGCAAATATTTGCTCCTAGTGTTAATGCGCTTATACGAAGTGTCATACTGCAAGTAAGTGTTTCTGCTAAGGTTTCTCGTTTTTTTTTTAATTTTCGCTTCGTCCATATGGACTGTTATGACAAACGTGAGCCACACGTGAAATATAAAATTTATGTAGAAGAATGTTGATGACCCCTCATACAATGAAATGAATGTACATTTTGATTTTAAGTTCTAGTATCAATATTAGAAATTTCTTGATGAACTTTGATCCTTACACTGCAATAAATGACAATTTCATATATCTTTTACTATTTGCCATATTTTGCTGTTTTCTAATATATAATAAATATTATTCTTGTCTTTATTAATGATTTATCAACTTCTTTTTAGGAACGTACAGGGAATCATACTTTCGAACATGACTCTTTGCGTCTACAGTATAAACTCGACAATGAGTTCGAGCTGGTGTTTGTTGTAGCATACCAGAAAATACTACAATTATCTTATGTAGATAAATTTTTAAATGATATTCATTTAGAGTTCCGAGACAGATTTAAAAATGAATTGGAGAAGTCTCAATGGTTTTATAAATTCGAGTTTCAATGTAATTATGAGAATGTGCTCGCTATGGCTGAACAATGGGCACGGACACAGGCTAAAATACCCAAACAAATGCGCACGTTCGATGAAAGCCAAAAGTCTAAAAAGACTGTGGCTAGTATGATCGAGCGGAAGGATGATAAAGATAATAAAAAACAGGGTACGTAACAGTAATAGATACTATAATATTTTAATTTTTTAGTCACACTTGTATTTATTTCAAATGCCTTGCCGAAGGATCTTTAGTTCTGGTACAGTAAGTCCTCGACTTACGCGGATTCGTTTTATGCGGATTATTAATCGAATCAGGAAACCAATTCCAAACTGTGAAATTCATTTTCGATTGCCAGAACGGGAGCTTTATCTGCACATATGTGACAGAAGCGATACAGCATAGGCATTCAGCTACTTATAAGTGATAAATTTTCCATGAATATAGTTGGTTTATTTGTATTATTCTTTCAAACGGTTTTGAGAGATGCATACTTTGGTGTTGCGAGTTTTTCTTGTAGGTGGACGCGTAGAAGAGATAAGAAGGTCATCAGTATTTTTTTAAATAGGATCGTATGTTTTTTCCTGCACCAATCGATGAAGCTCCATATTCTCTACGAAAAAGTATTAATCTATTAATATTGAAACACTATTAGTTCAGGAGATATTTTATTTTCAGCGTTCTTAGGAAGTCACAACTCTCTTGATAATGTTACGAATTCAAATAATCATTGCACATTCGAAAAACAATGCGGCTCCAACAGGATGGTTGTCCTGCACATTATGAGAGAATAACAAGAAATGCGTTCAATGAAATATTTCCAAATCGTTGGATAGGACGAGGTGGTCCCATTCATTTTCCGACTAGATCTCACCTGATTTAACACGCCTCGACTTTTTCTTATGGGGTTACTTGAAAAATAAAGTATACGCTGAGAGAGATACTTTCTCGATTCAGAAAATGTCGTGATGTAAACGGTCGCCACATTGAACTTTTTCTGTGAATAAAATCATTACAGCATTATTAAGAGGGTCGTGATTTTGTAACAACATTAAAATTTAAATATCTCCTTAACTAATGGCTTTTCGATATTAAATAGGTTAATACTCTCTTGTAGAGAATATGAAGCTTCATTGATTGGTGCAGAAAAAAACATACGATATCATTTAAAAGAATACTGATGACCTACCTCTGATGTCCACCTACAAAAAAGCTCACAACACTAAAGTATGCATCTCTCGAAACCATTCAATCTTATACATATAAACATTCCTCGCTACGAACAATAATAATGACGAAAATGGAGGAGGTAATGTCTGGTGAACCACCGTGTATAGTATGTACAAAATAGATCGTATTAAGAAAATAGACTCATTTCTAGGATTGCAAGGGTGCGGGGTGGACCGTCTCATTTCTCGATAATGCAAAGATGGGGTTTTTCAATAGTCAAAAGCGCTAGATAAAAGATCAATCTAGGTCGTTTACGAGGCGTAATTTGCATTATTTGACAGCATGTAGTTGTCGCAGCTTTATGCTTCCAAATAATGGAAATTACGTTGCCGAATAAAGCAAATTACGCCTCGTAAACGTAAAAATAGGAATTTTGAAGCTGATTGCGGCTTAGATTGACCTTTTATCTAGCGCTTTTAACTACTGAAAGACCTCATCTTCGCATTATCGAGAAATGAGAAGGCGCATCCCACACCCTTGCAATCCTGCAAACGAGAGAATCTACCCTCTTAATAACCTTTCAGCAGTGGCGCTCAGGCACTTTTCAACTTACATGCTAGAAACCTATGCTACCTAAGCGCAACTAAACAATGGAACGAATGAACCGCGTAAGTCGAGGACGTACTGTATATTATTCTTATATTATATCAAGAAACTCTAAAGGGATAGTCTGTATCTTTTCTATAATTCATAGAATAATTTGCAATTCACGAGGTTGAGGATGATTTCTAAAAAGATATTCACTTGCTTCTAACAAGTTCTCGAGGAAGTCTGTCGATGACTTTAGAATCACAAGCGGTTATCATTTAGGTAGTATTCTTTCTAATGTGGGTATCACTAACAGGATTTAGGGATCTTATTCTTCGCTTCTAGGTAAAAGGAAGAAGGGAGTTAATACTAATAAAGATGATCAAAGTAAGTGGTTTTGGATTTTACAGGCAATGCGTTACTTACATGAGCTATTGCATGCTTGCATGCATCTGTAATTCATTATTCAAACAAAAGATTTAACATACACTCCATAAGTCACCAGACACTTATCGATGCAGACGATTTTTTGTTATTAAAGAACCTATACAGTAAAGTCGTGATCTAGCTCCCTGAGGATCTCTACGATCACTGTCCCTTCTCCTCAATTACCATTTTCTTGAAGATTAGTAAGTGTTCGGTGATTTATAGATGGAAGTGTAAGCTACTAGTCATAACACCTAACTGCACTAAAACCATCTCAAACTGATAATACGGGTGCTCGGAGTAAACAGTAGAAGCAATTGGCAGTGTATCTCAGTTCTCTTCTTTTGAAAAAAACGATTATAATAATATTAACAAAAGCTACATTTCTGCAAGGGTTGAATTGTACAACATAACTAACTCTTTGTCTTTTAACATAGCTAAGCTATTTTGATCAGAATTATTTTTATTATATTCTTCGTAGTTCATAAAATTAACTACTCTACTTAATCATTTTCATTTAATTCTTTAGTAAAAGCTCAGGAGGTCCCAAAGCAGGATGTACAAAATAACCAAACAAATAATCATAATCATAACGGGGAAGTAGATGAGGATGTTATAATCGCGAACCGTTTAAAATTGGCTCAGAGCATGACCTCGCAAAAGAAGAAACTTGAGAAGCAGTAGGTTCATTATACTAGGGATTAAGAAAATTACTTTGGAAATCAGAGTACTTGCAATTTCTACTCCTTAGGAAGAGCCGTAAAATGGAGAAAGCTGGCAAAAAGCCTCGTGTATGGGAATTAGGTGGGACCACCAAGGACCTAGCTACCTTAGAACGTACCAAAGATAAGCCAGAAGAAGGTGGAGATTATGTGGCAGCTGATACAACAGTAATTTCGCATCTTTCAATATTTCAGTCTTTCAATTCAACTCGCATTTATTCATTGCTCCGTTTAAAATATTTTCTGTCGTACATCATCAGTAGACTATGGATGTTTATGCAATTTTCAATTTGTCTAGACGAAATTTTAAGAAAGTATTACCACACAAGATCCCATTTCCATTGGTAATAGCATTTGTAGATCCAAAATAAATAAAAATCGTACTAAATTCTATCGAATTGCTCCAGCATTTCCTTTCAATTTTCATAAGCCATAAATGCATAAAGATCCGCAGTCTAATCATCAGAGGTAATAGTAATTTATTTTTAATATAGATCTATATTTTGTTGTACTTGCCACGATACTGTTTAGGGATTGAAATCACTTTTTGAAAGGAATGCGAAATTTTCTTTCCCACATCGTGAAAATAACGATACATTCAAAAATTAATTTTTTGGAAACTTTTTATGTCAGTAAAACTGTGTAAAAATTATTTTCAAAAACTCTGTGCTTTGTTACACGCGATAATTCATTTTATTTGCACTCAAAGCGTCATCATATTCTCAGTTTCTAAGTTGAGAAACTTCCTCTGCGAATGGCAAATTAGGAAAATTGAGGAACGAATGAAGATCAATCATGATCTAATATTAAAACCTATTTAACATTGTGTTCTAGTTAGTGGGCCAGATGAAGGGTAGCATCCGCGACTTAGAAGTAGAAAGTGAGTCAGAGGACGACGAACCGAATCAGGAGATTGTAAATTCCAAACCGCAAGTACAAAAGAAATCCAGTAGTATGTTTTCCATGTTCAAGAGCCTGGTTGGCAATAAGAGCTTGAAGTTCGACGACATGGCTCCGGTTTTGGAGAAGCTGAAGGATCATCTGATCTCGAAGAATGTGGCTGCCGATATCGCCCAGAAATTGTGTGATTCCGTTGGTGTGAAATTAGAGGGGAAGGTGCTCGGCACGTTCGACAGCGTGACGAACACTATAAAAGCAAGCTTAACGGACGCATTAGTGCAAATATTGTCCCCGAAGAAACGTGTCGATATTCTGCGAGACGCGATGGAAGCCAAAAAGAATAGGAGACCATATGTGATGACCTTCTGCGGCGTTAATGGCGTGGGAAAATCGACGAATCTGGCGAAAATTTGCTTCTGGCTGATCGAGAACAATTTCCGCGTGCTTATTGCTGCGTGTGACACATTCAGGTATGATTGCTTCATGATTATTTTTATCGAGTATTACAGTACATTTTGAAAGTACGAGGTACGTTAGAAAAGTGATGAGACTGATTGTTTTGTTACCACATGAATCGTATTCTTTTTACACCTGAAGGTTGTCACCTTCAAAATAATTCCCTTGGGCAGCTACACAGCGACACGGAGGCGTTGTTTCCAGTCTTCGTAGGACTTCTGGAAGGCTTCTGCTGGAATATCTTTCAGCTCGTCGGTTACGCTCTTCTGGATATTATCCAAAGTGTTAAAACGACGCACTTTCTAGCGGTTTTTGATCCGGGGGAATAAAAAGATGTCACATGGACTGAGATCCGGTGAATAGGGGGGCCGAGGAACCACAGGAATGTTATTTTTTGCCACAAATTCATTAATAGAGCACTTGATAGTCACTACTTCACTTCAGACGCTCTCGACACTCTTCTAGCAACAGTAACTTCTCGAAACAAGTATGGACAACAAAGTCACGATTCAACTGCCTTCCGATGTATATAGAAGGCAACAGCGATGTCGGTTGATGGACAGTGTTGCCAGTCTCATTACTTCTCTAATGCATCTCGTATGCCAATCTCTTAAAAATTGAACAATACGATCCTCTAACAAACAATGCGGTTTTAATTTTACTTTATCGACTTCATTGGCACTAAATAAGTAAATTTACTTATCTGGTGTAGATATTATTATTTAGAATTTAGATGTTTCAGTTTTCTTGACAAAGGTTTAATCACTTATGAAATTTCTGCTATTTCTAATGGCCTGAGAAGGTTGTTACTATCTCATATACACTCCTGTCCATAAATCACCGGACACTTACCTTCAATAAAGTGGTAATTAAAGAATAAAAGCTTCCAGCTTGATTTTATTGTTTTATTTTGATTGGATAATATTATACGATAATATTTGAATAGATAATTGAATAGATAATTTTGAATAGACTATTTGAATGGTTTAAAAAAACCATTCTATTGCATAAAATGTTTTTTTTTCTAAAGTAATTTTTCTCGGAGTTTACAAAGTTATCGATGTTTTTTTGCGTATAATTGTATTTTTTTTTATTGCATCGTGTAGCTGATGTAAAAATACATTCAGATATGTACAATAACATGACCTTGAAATGACCTTCATCTTCGAAAATTGCTAGGTAAAGGCCACCTACATATCTTTTCAGGTTATTGTGATGCATAAAATATTTGTTACGTCATGTGCATAGTGTCAATGGACCAAACATCTGGCAATAATATTTTTTTCCGAAGGTCATTTTTTCCGGAATTATTTCAAGGTCATCGATGTTTTTTAATACATAACTACATTTTTTTATTGTATCGTGTAACTGATCGAAAAATACATTCAGATATGTATAATAACATGACATTGATCTTGATTTGAAGGTGAAACTTTAATTTTCGAAGCTCAAAGTCATTTATAATAATAAGGTATATAGTAACTGTACCAAGATTTTTATGAAGAGAATTTAATATAGTGTTCGTTAAAATTCGTTAATTGCTAATTTAATTTCAGAGCCGGCGCGGTTGAACAATTGAGGACCCATACGCGCCATTTGAATGCTTTGCACCCGCCAGAGAAACACGGAAATATACCTATGGTTCAATTGTATGAGAAAGGGTACGGTAAAGACGCTGCTGGTATAGCTATGGAAGCGATCCGGTTCGCCAAGGACTCAAACGTCGACGTGGTTTTGGTAGACACTGCTGGCAGAATGCAAGACAATGAGCCGTTGATGAGAGCCTTGGCCAAGTTGATCAAAGTGAACGAACCGGATCTGGTGCTTTTCGTTGGTGAAGCTCTCGTTGGTAACGAAGCTGTTGATCAATTAGTAAAATTCAATCAAGCGTTAGCTGATCACAGTCAATCCAGCAATCCTCATATCATTGACGGGATTGTGTTGACTAAATTTGATACAATCGATGATAAGGTAAGGTTGCGTTAGAACGGTGTAGTCGTCTGTTATACGTTTCGCGCTCCAAATTCTCCGTTTTGCAAGTCAAATCTCAAGTCAAAGCCTCGAAAATCAACTTTATAATGTCAAAAAATTTAAACAAATTCTTTTTTTACGTTTTTTTCGATGAGGGGTCGGAGTGATTTAAATTTTGAAAAAAATATTAAGTTGATTTTCGAGGTTGAAAAAATTATTTCGTAATAGCCCAATCCTTTCCGAATAAAACAAAAAAATATAGCTCAATCGGACAAACAGTTCCCGAGATAAAAATTCGTAAGTGAGGCCCGTTTTCGCCGAAATGGGCAAAAATTGAAAACTTTGAAGACCTGCCATTTCTAAAAAATTTTGAAACCGGCAAAATAGTGGTAGTGGGGATAAAATGTTTACACTATCCGTACAGACGAAAGTCACACCACGCGAATTTGACTCGTAAAAGGGTGAATTTGGAGTGTAAAACCTGTACTAAAGACGACGCCCCGATTCTGGAACTCATTAAGCCATTTATTGTTTAATCATTTTACAGGTAGGCGCGGCGATTTCTATGACATACATTACCGGGCAACCAATCGTGTTTGTTGGCACGGGACAAACGTATACGGACCTGAAGTCGTTGAACGCGAAAGCTGTAGTACATGCTCTGATGAAATAATTGTTGATTCTAATAATAAAATATTGAACTCAACCATTCTGAGATTTCGTGGACTGTTATTGGCAGATTCAAGGGAATGAATCGTTGCTACTGATATTATTATTACAATGATATACAGAAACTTAGAATGGATAACAACACCATCGAGGAACCTATTGCTCTTGATGCCTTGACGATGCAGCAGATTATACACACTCCGATTAAAATAAAGAGATACATATTATACAAGAAGCTTGGCGATCCGGTAAACTCCGCTGTGCAATTTCCAGACACATTCGTACATATATATATATATATTATTATATCAAATCTGTTTATGTTACAAATTATTTATTATATAAATTTATAGAGAATTTTCTAAAAAATATAAATACTGTCAATAAAAATGTTGTACATATATTATACGTCAGTTGTTGGCTGCTCTTCGATAAAGATTACATTTGTAATTGTCAATATGTGTTTGTCTTGAATGTTTTAGTTTTTAGCAGTATTATTTTTCTGTATTGTCGCCTCTTCGCTTGTCGGTGTTCATGCTACTTGTTGATCGCGCGCCTCTGTTAGGTGTACTTCACGCGAAAATAAAAATGTATTGTTCGGTTAAGCAAAAAATCCAGTGGCGTTTGGCAAGTTACAATAATGTTTAATTAATGGGACAGATTTTTACTTCTCGTGTAGGTGGTAAAGAGTTATTCGCTTCAGATAGTGGCGATCGGCAACTGATTGACCGGAGTTGGTTCCTTCTTTAACTTTCGATTAGCGCGAAGACTCTTCTTCCAGCTCCCGATGAGCCTCGTCGTCGAATTTTAACTACTCGAATATCGAACACAAACCGGAAGCCGCAGTATTCAGCTTGCAATAAAATTGATTGATTGATCGCTACGTTAAGTTAAAAGTGTTTTATGTTATTTATGTAATTTATTTTAGAAAAGATCTCGAACTTTATTTAGAATTCAGATTTCAAGTGTTTTTTGTTATTTATGCCCTTGATTAAGAACAGAAATTAAATCCGAATTTATTTCTTGAACAAGAGCGTAACGTAGTCGATACCTACAGTCAACCAGGCCTGCTTCGAGCAGAAATCGAGCACAGGAATATGACCGAACTACTTTTAACTAATGGAGCTGATATAAAAGGAGATCCTAACTTACTACAGTCAGCGGCAATATTAAGTGGACACCCTTAAAAATCGCATAACTTTTTAGAAATTAGTCCAAAGAACTTGAATTTAAGATGTTAGACCGGCTAGTTCGCTAGAGAATAAGTGCACAAAAATTTATTAAGATTGCAATTGGTAGGAATCATACAAAATTTAAAAAAATGATGTTTTGTCAACTTTTTTATCTGGGCCTATAACAATAATTTAAAAAATGCGTTTTATAGATTTCGGTAACTTACATGCATACTGAAAATTTCATCGAAATCGGTCAACATTGCAATGAGCTACAAACGTTTAAAGATGATCACGTAAAGGAGAAATGCCCTGGCAAAGCTGAAAATCTGCGATTTTCACCCTTAAGCTCTCATCTTTAAACATATGTAGCTCATTGCAATATTAACCGATTTCGATGAAATTTTCAGTATACATATAAGTTACCGAAATCTATAAAACACATTTTTTAAATTATCTGGACTTAAATCCGATTGAAAATCTTTGGGGAATATTAGCAGGAAAGGTATATACGACAATGGGAAACAGTATAGCACTGTTTCAGAATTGGAAAATGGGATTAGAGAGGCGTGGTCTGAAATTAAAATTAGAAACACTACAAGAATTAATTTACAACTAAGTACTGAATTTTTATTTTTTTAAATTTGTTATGTAAAAATATATAATGAACATACAGAATACATTATTTCGGCCACTTTAGTGCGACATTTTTTAGCATATATAACATCAATGATATCTAGGAAGTCCAAGTCGATGACAATCGACGAGTTAACTCGTCCTCGACGGATTAAAATATGAAAATCAGCGGTCCGTTCAACGACGAAACGCAAAACACAGCTTAGAAACCTTGCAAGAACGTTTCTAAATCTATCAATACTCGATCACAAGCGAATCTAATATCACAAGAAACTCGCAGAAGAACCGCAGAACAAACATTGCCCCGTGGGGGATGATTCTGGCTTTTACAGTGATCTATAGATCTAAAAATAATCTTCTACTACCCTCATTCTCAGGAGAGTACTCATTACAAAGATTATAAACATTAAAAGTCTCTTTTCTTAATAGTAGATAATATATTGCCCCAACTTTTTCTATCACAAAGTCAATGATAAGTAGAAAATTACCCCGTACGGCAAGTCAACGGCGCTCCTAAGGGCCGAAACCTCTCTTACTACCATTGCTAAGAAAATTATTCTTCACGTCCCGGAAACTAGTCTCCTTTTAGCAAAATTACAATTCGATTTCTTCAGTAGTGAATAACAAATTGCCCTGGAGGGCATGTACAGAAATGTTGCCAGGAGCCGCGATTACCCTTTTCGCTATCGTTGAGGAAGCTAATTTATTATTACCGCTAAAATTATATTTCTCAAGCAACAATTAATAATATATCGCCATTTTGGTTTTGTTAATGTACAGAAATTACGAACCACACAAACGTTCTAATTATTGAAACCGTAAAATAAATCGAACAGGCTGAAAACAGTGTAACAGTACTTTGAAATCTCCTAATGTTTTTAGTAAACGCATCAAATCCGCTGTCTAACTCGTTATCCGTAAGAAAACTATTTTCCTTTTATCGCTAAAACTTGCTAACCCGGAACGTGGTTCCAATGCCAGACTTCCTCCTGGACGCTCTCGTGATCCTGTTCTTACCAACTTCGTTTGCGCTCTCGTACTGTGCGTCTTCGGACCAGTTGCTATCTGTGGTCGTGCAGCCGGCCGGTGATTTATCGGATTTATCCGAGTACCCAGAATCGATGACGACGGTCTCGTCGATCTTGAAGAGGTTCCTGGACAGCGCAGGATTTTTTCTGAACGTTGCTCCCCATGGAAAGGAATGCGCGTTTTCGTTCTCACTGTCGCTCCTGATGGGGCTGACGCACGGAGATGAATCGTCATTTGTCGAGAGTCTCGACATCATGCTCAGAAGGGAGCTAGTCCTGGGTAGTTTGCACCTGGCCACCGGAATCCAATAAACGGAGTTGTCTTCTTGACAATGTTTCTTCTCCGAAGCCTTGCCTTGGTCCAAAGACATATCGAAGTCGATGGTTTTGCGACTGTCATCGCTTTCCACCAAAACTGGAGACCTTCCTTCAGAGTCGCTGTTCTCGGTGTCGTTGGAATACACTGCCGTCGAGGAGGATTTCGCATCCGACTCGCTAGCACTTCCTAAATCGTCTTCATTTCTGATCGTCGAAGTGAACGATTCCTGAATAGTCTCA
The DNA here is from genome assembly GCA_028455765.1 of Lasioglossum oenotherae. Lineage (NCBI taxonomy): Eukaryota > Metazoa > Arthropoda > Insecta > Hymenoptera > Halictidae > Lasioglossum > Lasioglossum oenotherae. The sequence goes on along the minus strand of CM052281.1, from coordinate 5,338,560 downwards.
TCCAAGAGCGACGAGTTCCCTTTCTCCAAAGCGTCCACCACAGCCTTCACATAATTCTGCTGTGGTCCAGGAACGTTGTTCTGCTTTCGCAACAGGGCTTTCTTGATAGCCCTCGCTGTCATAGCTGTGATTATCTCTCGGACCACGCTCTTCTCTTTAGGAGGCTGTTTGCTCCTCACCAAGTTCTCCAGCTCCATTGACTTCCTCCTCGAGGTCAGGAACCTGGTGCTCGGAGAGTTTGCCTGATCCGGATCCTGGCCAGTGTCCTTCCTCTTCGAGGACTCTTCAACGTTCTTTATCTCCCAAGATCCCCATGACGTTCTTCTCGAGTTGAAGAATTTAGTAGCGGGAGAGTCTGCATTATTTCTCTCCAACTCCTTCCTCTGTTGCGTCAGCGTCCTTGAAGCCTCTTGAAACTCCTTCAACTCCTCAGGAACTATCGACATCCTTCTGGAGTTATGGGTCCTAGCGCAGGGAGATTTCGCATCCTCCTCCAGCCGCACCGGAGTCTTCGGAGACTCTGCAAGATCCTTCGACTCCGCAGGAATCATCGATTTCTTCCATTTCAGGTGGGATCGCTTCACAGGAGTTCTCTCGCTCATATTAATATTCTCCACCTTCTTCACAATCTCTCCAACCGAAGTTGATGAATTAGGAGAGTCCACTGGCTCGAAGAGGATTGGTTCGATTGACCGGATGTTCTTGTCTAACAAGTTTCTCAGTTTCTGTCTACCTTTACATGTCTCTTCGTAGCTGACCGATAGTGGTTTATCACACTCTGATTTCAAAGTCGAACTTCTATATTCCATACTCTGCGGGGCCTTGTTAGAGTCATCGTGCATCGATGCGTCCTTCCAGCTGTCCTCGAAGATTGAGAGTTTCCTCAGAATGTTCTCCGAAGGCGGTCTTTTTCCTTTCGGAGATTCTTCAAGGATCGTTGACGAGAGGAGGCTACCCGGAGAGAATTTTGGTGTCGAAGCTGTGCGGACTCTGCCCGCGCGCGGTTGCTCTTCGCTCTCGCTCTCTCTCTTGTTAGCCGACCTTGTCTTCTGCGGAGTTATTTGAGCGTAGATCGGCTCTGGTGGTTGGATGTTGTCTTCCGGTTGCTCTCTCTTTATCTCTCTCTTGTTAGGCGAGCTTGTCTTCTGCGGAGTGATTTCAGAGTCTTCTGCAGACTTGGACAAGTCGTTTTTGGTCTTCTTGGCAGTTTTCCCACGTTTTATTATCACGTATGTACCGTAATTCGATGCGTCAGGGATCAGATCCTCGTCATCTTGACGCGGTAGCTCTAAAGGAGAAGGCTTTCGACTGAGCACGATGTTGATGTTGCTCACTTTTCGAATCGGAGACATTTTTGGGAATGTATTACTGATGTCACGTCTTGGTATTATGTGTGGGATACTTGTGTCCATCTTTTCTGTCGCTGTTGATGGAGCTTTCTGCTGTTTCGAGTTTGGAGATTTTTGGTGGCGTTGAATCTTGTAGGTGCCTGTAGACGGATTGCTCGGTTCTGGCTTTTCCTGCGATCTGCGTGCTGGTGCGTCTGTAAACAATGGTAGAAGTTTGTTAGTAAAGAAACTCAAATCGATCTGACAAATGTAGCGATAATTGTGGAAGTGGTTTAAGTCACATCATTCTTTTAAATCGAAATTCAAATTCAACTTTTAATCATTATATTTACATACGAATTAAAATTCAACTTTCAGTGACCCAATTTAAATCGAACTTTCAACTCTATATAGTTTTATTAATTAGATTAGATGGCGATAGATACCTGATATAGTTAATGTGCTCAAATTCGTCACCGAAGTTCTTTTCCAATCAGGATCCCTCCAAGATGGTGGGCGACGATTAACCGGAGTGCTGTTTAAAATTTTCGGCGGGCTCGAGCGTTTGTTCAGATACCACTCCGGAATGGAGAGACTCTGTAGAGATCTCTGAAACTTCAATTCTGCTTCCGTCAATTGTCTCCCCTGTAGAAAAAGAGTAAACATCACGAATGAGAACTTTATTTTATTAAATAGCAATCTTATGAGTTCGAGTGTAAAATGAAAACAAGTTATTTTAATAAGATGTATTAATTGATCGAAACGGTAGCGCCGAAGGCATCTTTAAATTAGATATTCAACATTTACGATCGATAATTGGGATTATTTTAATCAGAACAATGCCTGAGAAGGCAGTGTCACCGTTTGTTTCTTTGCCATGTAACTCTTGAATACGTTGAACCTCGCGAGTATTATGTTTCCATACTGATAGTCATAGGTAAACATAATCAGTATAACGATCACCCAGAATTTACGAAAACACTTATTTTTGAAGTTAGCCGGAAATCATTTCACTTAGAGAAATCACGCTAAATTTTGTTATAATAAACATAGCACATCGAATATTTAACTTTTAATTACTCGCGTACAGTACTTTCAGCCTCAAAACTTTAAATTTAGTGTTACAAGCGTGAAAAAAGGTGTCGACTACTACACTGATAAATATTCATTTTGCGCATTGAAGCAGTTATTTTATTTAATATAGAAATTATGTAGAAAGTGGAGTGCGAGTAACTGCATGAATGCAAATGCTACGAGAGCGTAGAACTAATCCCGTAAAAATGAGTGATTATTGATAGAAAGGAAAATATAAAAATACCACGAGTATCAAGGTGAAAATTAACAAACAAATGTAGCAGTCCATTTACAATAGTTAGACTGCAGATCTCTATGCGAAATAGAAACTTTCTACCTGAATTGCAGCAAGCTCTCGTGTGAAATAAATATTTAATATCTTGTTGAATATATTTAATAGGTTAAAACTAGTATAGCAGTACGTTTAAATCATTCAAATGTTTTTGTACAGTGAGAAATTAGACCTACCCATTTTTATGCATTTATAGCGAAAATGGACACGTACAATTTAAAGCAGCGGACGAATTAAGAAGATTTGAAGACATTAGTATATTAATTTGAGCTAAATAAGACAATTAAAAGAAGAAAGGTGTTTCTATTTGACTTCTGTGTCTTGCAATCAATGCAAACATTTTTTATTTTGCATAAAGATCCGCAGTCTAATAATAAGTATTTAAACAAACACTTACGTGATGGTCGCAGGTCAGCATGTTGTTTCTAATCCACGTCACCGGCACAGACATTTCCGTAACAAATTCGAAGTCAAGCAAAATGCAACAAACGGGATAATTATCACAACTTCGGAGTTCTATTTGTTAAACTATGAACGGCCCGGTGCTAAACTAAACGCGTGTTTACAAATAGAGTCGTCAGATCGCCTCCGTCATGTTGCTGTTTTGAAAATCAACAGAGCCACAACTTTGCCAGGTAAATACGGATAACTAGTCGACTGATGAACGTTCCACAAATTTCGTGCCGCAAATGAACAGATCAACCCTGACGGGCCTCATTATATACCCTTCAAGGGTAGCTACCCCCACCACGCGCACTCTGCTCGCAAGGATTCTCGCCGCGTACTTCATTTTTCCATTACATTCTTCGCTCTTCTGCCAATGTTTCGGTTTCGGAATTTTTCCTACGGTGACAGCAATTTTGGCAACTAAAACAGAACGATGAAATTAAACAATTAAAAAATAAGTAGAGATCGCATAATGCCGGAGCTTTGTCGATTCATTCCCCTAAGTTTTAAGAACAGGCATAACATTTTCAATATTGAACTGTACGATTTGAACTTCTGTGTGAAGCTAGAGCAATTAGTTCACTGCAGAATGTGAAAAGATATTTTTCCAGAAATTGCAGTTGGGCCGGAATTGTAGAGAAAATACTAAAAGTTGCATTTCACAACTTTTTTATGTGGGCCTATATTGAAGATTTAAAAGATAGTTATAATAATTAACCCTTTGCAGCTGTTTTAACTTCGGAACTGTTTTAACTCGAAAATGAAACATCTCGTTCTAGGTGGAATAATTTCGTTCTATACGATTCTTTTCATTTGATGGATATGAAATTGATATACACTCCAAGACAGAAAGATAGCACAACGTCTAGTTTCCCTCATTTGGGACATCACTGTATTCGGGAAAGTCTACAGAATCTTTTGCTGCAAAGAACAATTCAATATCTTTTATAATAACATCACAATATTTGTTTGAAGTTGAAAAATACGTTTTTTTCAAAGCCTTGTTCCTGAAATACTGTGCGTATAGGAAAAAAATTAAAAACAGATTCGGAATCAGCGCGAAAAACTCTATAAGAAGGAGCCAACAGTAATTAGAAAACATAAAAAAAGTTGAAATTTGTTGGACAGTGTAATTTTACTCCATTCAATAAAAATAGATAAGTTAATGAAGCTTCGTCTCATTTCATTCATATATGTTAAGAAATACACACTAAAAATATGTGTATAAAAAAATGGAATTTCTAATGTTTCATAAACAGAAATTACATTAATTTCAAAGTGTGCTATATCTTCGTCCCGGAGTGTAATACCTCATACAATAATTAAAGGTTTAGTAATTGATTAGCTACCAACATGTTTAAGAATGTAAACAATATTTTGAATAATGGTACAGCAATTTTTCGTGGTGATTTCGAGTCACCACTGGAGTGCTAAGGGTTAAAGACGGTAGAAATTGCAGGATATTACAACAATGACAAATATTATAAAGCGGAAACGCTAATGTTACCGTTAACGCGTCAGAAAGAATAGCTGCAAGCTGTAAGTACAATTGTATAGAATTTCGGGGAAAACTTGGAAGAGGGAGGGTTGCCGGAGGATTAATTATGGCGTGGAAGAGCCGACGGTGCCCGTAAGGATAATCACGGTCGCTTAGAGTGGCCGGACTATGGCAGGGTAAAACGACCGGCGACATTGAAGACAATATAAATCCTCGGAAGCGTCTATACCTGTCTATCTGACCTTTCCTTACCGTATTGCACGTTTGTTTCCATCCGAGTTGCCGTTTCGATCAACGTGAAACGCTCCCTAAACGCAAAACTGTTGACAGGAACCACAGCGTGTCACTGCGAGCGAGATATGTATCATTATTTTACCATGCATGCGATTTATCATAGACAAACCCTCAAGTTCATTGTGCTCGCTTAATTGGATGATCATGCGAGCAAAATGTTGCTCGGTCGCATAAAACAGAAGAAAAACTTCGGAAAGGAGCAGATTCTGACACTAAAAACTTTATACGTTTTTGCGAAAATAATTTCACTCTGTAGCGAATCAATTTCACCCATTAAGAATATATAAAATTGATTTTATTTATTTATTTCGATTAAATTATACATAGGTCTGAATGCTCAATGGTGAAATTGATTTGCGAAAGGGTAAAATTGACTTGCAAAATTCGGCGACTTTGGAGTGCGGAACCTGTATAAAAACGAGAATGGGGGTTAAACGAGAAGAGAGAAGCTGGAAAGAGGGGGTCCCACGATCGGGAAAATCGATGTTGGTCGCGTTAACGAAGAAAGTGGAATGGAAATTAGAGTTGGAGTGAAAGGGAGGGCGTGAAGAAAATGGTCCGGTGGGAAGCTCTTCCTCGTAGCGGGCCCGGAATTCGGAACGTTACCCACTTGGTGGGCGATCAAACGCATGTGTGAAAGGGAGGGCTGGACGTGGGGCAAGATCCAGTGGTCCCATTTGACATCGAGTCTCGCGCGAAGTGCGCTTCTCAATGAGAGAATATTGGATATCACTGTATTCGGGAAAGTCTACAGAATCTTTTGCTGCAAAGAACAGTTCAATATCTTTTATAATAACATCACAATATTTGTTTGAATTTGAAAAATATGTCTTTTTTTCAAAGCCTTGTTCCTGAAAAACTGTGCGCATAAGAAAAAAATTAAAAACACATTCGGAATAGGCGCGAAAAACTCTATATGGTGGATAATATTCAGTACATTGTGTACGTACAGGCATGTCAGAATATGTTGACATATTAAAATATTCATTTTCTTTAGTTTAATGTACCAAATAAGAAAAAATGGATGTTGAGCTATCTTTTTGTCCCGGAGTGTATAATACATCACGGTTTTCGCGACCTGGTTCGATCTCGCGTCCCTGGACAGGTGCTAAAAGCTGCCGGACCCACGTCTACAGGCCCAACAGATTAGAATGGCAGCGCGATCGGGCCCGATTTACGATCGTTGACCACGGCGAAGCGAAAAGAACGTAACGGGACAGCGGACAAAGGGGGTTCGGAACGGGCGAACACGGACCTCTCGATGGTTTTATGGTAAGGGTGGAATTCTGGAGACTGATTGCGCGCCCAGGTAACCAATTGGGCTCAATTGCACCGCTCTGTATGGTGGAAGTTTGGTGGTATATCTTAAAATTTCAATATAGGCCTATACAAAAAAGTAGTAAAATGTAACTTTTAATATTTTCTCTACAATTCCGACCAAATGCAATTTTTGAAAAAATTCCTTTTCACATCCTGTAGTAATCTAATTGCTTTAGCTTCCCAAAAAAGTTCAAATCGCATAGTTTAATATTGAAAAGGGGGGTTATGGTGTTTTTAGGAGTGTCCGAATATTAGTGGGAGTCACTGTATGTTTCAGTTAATACGCTCCTACAAATTGGAGTACCCACCGCGAACCACTCGAATACAAAATCACGTTCATGTACGCTCCTGATGGTGAACTGGTGATCAAGGTGATACGAAGATAATGAATAAGAATCGTATAGAGTATAGATAGATCGTCAAAGACATTCGTTGAATGTATAAAGTCATCTTGCTACTTGTTTTCTTTTTTTTATTTTTGTACGTATACCAAAATAAAATCAATTGCAAAATTTGTACCGAACAAACAAACAAACAGACAGACAGACAAGAAAGCGACCTAATAAAAACGTGGTAATAAATAACTAGACGGCGAATGCATACAAAAAAATGTATAGCCTAAAATCCCCAATCTAGAAATAATGGATTTATTGTTCCCTGCTTCTTTAAAGCGACCTACCTGTCGATGAATTTCAAGTTCAGGGGTCCTTTGGGAGTGTACATAGAGTTGATATAGTAATCCAGCTTCTCGTAATGATATTCAGTCTTATAACGCTGGAGAATCTGGAACAAGAACAATTTTACAACAATCGAACATGGAGATATACTTAAAAGACGAACGTGTATTCAATTTCATTAAAAAGCAGCTCTTTTCTCACTTGGAAATTTAAATATAATCCGATACTGAACTAAACGAATCGCACGATGTAGTTATTTAGTTATTTAGTAGCCAGTTACAATGTTACATGCACACACCCTCTCTCGACACAGTCGTCTCTACCGCTCTTCTTCGTTTTCTGTAGCTATAGACGTTGGTTTCCCTCGGGTCTCAATTATCCATCGGGCCTTAATTTGTCCGGGCTGTTTGTCCCTCGATCAAGCCGGTTTGTCGAGGTCCTGGTACTGTACTTTGGAAATGAAATGGATGTTTATGTCAAAATTTGCTTGTCAAACGAACATTCCGGGAAAAGGTTCAGGTAATTTCGTGCAGGAGTTTCATTGTGGGGAAGCACAGCGCGCGCAATAAACAGAGTCCGAAAATCCAGGGTTGTTTTGGTAACTACCCAGGATTTATTGGCACTCGCGACGGTCAAAGTAATTGCCCAGTTTTATTGACGTTTTATTACTTCGTCGCGTACCCTGGTATAAAGCAGCGAAAGCAATTTGGATATCGTGAAACGGTTCGAATTTCTTTTATTGCTGTTCTTGGAAATTCTGAAAATGTCAATAAATATACACGATCAGTGTCTGTACGTTTACTATACGTCAGTCAGTAAGTCAGATGTGTTTCGAGCCGATATCGATTGCAGCCTGCACTCGATGCTCGAAGCTGAGTGTGCTTTTCATCTACTTTATTCGGAAATAGATCTATGATATTCTGCTTGTACAGTGTCCTGTCCAATTCAAAGCAAATTTCAAGAATTTTACTTACTGACAACGCGCGTTAATGATGGAGACGTGCCTAGGTGAACTAAAGGTCCGCATTACAGCCAGGTATACGTCGGATTATCGCGGCACCTAGGTAGCAGATTAAGGGAGTAGACTCCTTTTTCCAGCATTGCAAGAGTGCGGGATTCACATTCTTATTTCTCGATGTAATACTAAAATGGGGGTTTTCAGTAGTCAAAAACGCTAGATAAAAAATCGATCTAGGGCGCTGTCGCCCTCAAAAGTCCCATTTTTTCGTTTACGAGGCGTAAATTGCATTATTCGGAAGCATACAACTGCGCGTGTAGCTATTCTCATAGCTACATGCTGCCGAATAATGCAAATTACGCCTCGTAAACGAAAAAAGATAGAAAAACTCCATTTTTGTATTATCGAGAAATGAAAACGCGAAACCCGCACCCCTGCAATCCTGGAAACGATTCAAGGCACCCCAACAAGCCTAATCCTCCCCGGTAATAAACGGCGATTCTCGGTTTATTGTTCCTGAGCATTTACAGTGACCACCGAGAACGCTAACGGGAACTGTACTTAGCGAGCACACTGTAAGAAAACTCCGAAATTCTGTTCCCCACTTCATCAACTCCTTTTCGCTTTCCTCTTCTTTCTACCAAAAGAATGAGGTATTATAATACCTAAAATGCAGTACAGAACAAAGCAAATGGCCTGAACGTGTTAACCGAAGTTTTTCAGTATAAAAAGTTGTTTTGTAGGTGAAAGATTTTCGGAGATTTTAAGGTCACCTTCATTTTTTATTTTTTAATAGAAGATGTTCGATTTTCCAAGATTTATATTAATTGATTTCAATTTTTTCAGCATTAAGATAATAGGTATAATTACCTTGCTAATGACCACCACCATTTCCAATTCAGCAAATCATTGTCTCAAACACATCCTCCTCCCATAACCAAACGGAAGTGATGCGAAATTATGACGAACACCATCAGCTTGCAAGCATTGTTCCGGAAGGAATTCGTTGCTTCGTGGAAAGTATGTACTTGTCCAGATTGCTTATCACGTAATGCTGGAAAACCACTTGACCTAATTGCATAGACAAGGTCGTTAATTGATGAGAAACCTCTAGGAAGTTATTGAAGCTAAAAGTTCACTGAATTATTTCAGTCTCTACAAGTGTTCCGGAGTACCTACGTTATGTTCCATTATAAATCAGAGAACTTTTAGCTTCGATAACTTCCTAACGAATAAGTTTAGGGCATAAGTATGTAGTACTTTTATGTAGAGCACAACAAACTGCATTGATTGGTGCAGTCAAAAATGTAGGTTCCCATTTTTCAAAAAAGTGCAGTTGCATTTTTCTGATGCACTGATGCACAAAAGTGCATAAAATTAGTTGCGTAGTATGCACCGTCTGATGCCATTCAACTTTTTCTTATAACATTTTCCTCTATTCCCGACCGTTTAGGAGGTACAACCTGTTCTAGTTGCGTGGGACACCCTGTATAATTCATTATTTGATTTGATTTATAGAAACCTATTCGACTACTGCAGAACGAACGCAACTACTCTCCACTCTTAAATTCTCTTTAAAATTGTGCCCACCCATATAAAAGCTGCTGTCTGGTAATAAATAATTTGTCTAAATGCTCGAACCTTTGGGTTTCTTTGATGCAGGCCTTCAGATACATCAACTGATCCAAGTGTTTCCCTTCGAGCTGCATATCCTTACTCGGTAGCATACTGCATATGTACTTCATTATACATATGCTAAGTCTTGTGTATCTGAATGCGCAGGGCCAGCTGATAAAGCACCGATGTCACAGAATTCGATGTCAACAGTAAGCACGTCGTTAAATATAATTATCGATGCGTTACACTTTTGTGGTGTTGACATATATAAGACTATGTAACAGTGTCAATCCGAACCAGAAACAGGTCCAGTGAGAGAACAGTGGCCCATTTAGTATAAAGAAGGATCTTTGTCATTATCCTTTGCTTGCTGTATCCTTGCAAGTTACAGTCAGTTGCAGTTGCGAGCAGTTGCAAGTGCGGTTGCGGTTGCGGTGTACTTCGAGCGATCACGAAAATCACGAATCATTGTGATAAATCACCGTGATTGAGAACGATCGTGATCGAATAACGAGTGATCAACATAAAAGTTGCAGTTGACGCCATCCTGCGCCATCCCTATGAGCATTTTCATTTCCTGTGTGGCGTAATCTAAGTAAACGGAGAACAAAAATAGTAAATAATAAAAAAAAATCATAAATGATCATAAATTGTAAACAAAAATAGATTTCCTGGGGCTTTATATTTCAAATTTCGCTGTATTGAATCTAACTTCCTGCTTCCTGCGTAGCAGGATCAGTGGCCGGAGTGAAACATGGGTGAACATGGGCAACTTTTCACATTAGCAGCGCGCCTTCTTGCACTATTTGGTTTATGGTTTCACTCATAAGACATTTACTGTATTAAATAGAGTCTGCGCAAAATGATAGGATTTTCGCTCAATGCGCACATATGCCTCCACGTAAGTGACAGACAGTAGACAACATAACATCTTCAACAATTGTGAATACGTTTCGAATCTATACTGAACACAATATAATACAATATTGAAGAAGAAACGTTATAAAAATGGTGTCGGTCTTAAATACAGTAGACACCGGTCACGAGGATATGATCCATGATGCGGAAATGGATTATTATGGTTTGAGGTTAGCAACTTGTTCGAGTGATAATTCAGTAAAAATTTTTGATTTAAAGAACGGATCGCAAAGTTTAGTGGCTGATCTGAAGGGTCACGTTGGTCCTGTCTGGCAAGTTGCTTGGGCGCATCCTAAATTTGGAAATCTTTTAGCATCTTGCAGTTACGATCGGTATGTTACCAGTTTTTTCATCCTTGAACCTTTAACCCTTTGCACTCGGTGCTATTTCAACTATAAAATTAAATATTTCTTCCGACCTGGAATAATTACATTCTATGTATGTCATTTTTATCATTTTACGGATATGAAGTTGATATAACACCTTATACAGTACTTAAATGGTTAGCAATCGATTAGATGCCAACATATTTAACAATCTAAACAATATTTTGAATAATGATACAGCAATTTTTAGTGGTGACTCTGGGTCGCCACTCGAGTGCTAAGGGTTCACTTATCATTTTCAAATAATTCTTTTGTGTTTCTCACCATAGGAAAGTAATCATCTGGAAGGAATTAGGGGAATGGACTAAAATTTACGAACATACTGGACACGACTCTTCTGTAAACTCGGTAGCTTGGGCACCGCACGAGTTCGGGTTAATCCTTGCTTGCGGTAGCTCTGATGGTTCGCTTTCTATTCTCACTAATAACGGGGACACATGGGACACACAAAAGATTACAAATGCTCATACCATTGGATGTAATGCCGTGAGCTGGTGTCCTGCTATTGAACCTAGTTTCGACGCCACGGGAACCCAAAGGAATGGACCAATAAAAAGATTAGCTACAGGAGGATGCGATAACTTTGTGAAAATTTGGAAAGAGGAAGGCGATAGGTGGATCGAGGAAGATAAATTAGAAGCGCATAGCGATTGGGTAAATGCTTGATTGTACATATCTTGAGTTAGCTCAGAGGTCGGCAAAGAACTGGTCACTTCGACCAATTTTCGAGGCCTACGCCTTCTTCGATGTTTCGAGGGCAACATCTGTATTAATAGATTCTTTTTTCTCAGTAGCCCCTGTAGGCCTATTCCACTGTGTCGCATTTCATCGCCAAAATTGTATTTAGATGTGGAGAAACTTCTTCGCGAACGTTTAGACGTGCTTGGTAAATCAGAAATATCGAACGAAACGTTGGAAAGCTTCTTCTCTATTGTCTGCAATGCGATTAGCGACATCCAATCTTTCATTCGATATTTTTGATTTACCAATCATGTCTAAAAGTCCACGAAGAAGTTTTTACACATCTGATAAAATTAATAACTATTTTTCAAATTTATTTCCCAAAATTATCGTGCGACATAGTGGAATAGACCTACAGGGGATACCACTGACAAAAAAAAACACATTGACAATAGTCAATCGCCCTGATATACACCTTAATCGCCCTGAGCTGGCTCGAAAACTGGAAAAGGAGGCGTAGCCCTCGAAAATCGAACGAAGTGTGCAGCTCCTTGCCGACCTCTGAGTCATTCAGGTCGATTCTATGGCTGAAAATAAATATAAAATCAAGAATAACGAAACTGCGGGAGAGGCTACGCGTCTTAACACTTTACCTACCGGAAGCCTATGTAATAGGATTTTCAATAATCGTGCTGTACCAGAATGAAGCATAGAAATTTTCTTTTACTTTAGAATCTTAACTGAAGCTATTAGATGACGTTTACTGGGAGTGACTTGTTAGTTCACAATGAAAATTGCTGTAGCTATCGAAGGTTCCATTAAAAATTGTTCAGCCGTGATTCTTTCAAAATTGTGCAATAATCACCAGTCGGTAATGTGTTAATAAATAACCGATGTCACGGATTTTACTAGAAGATGCTGTTGCGACCGTGTTTGTACATGGTACAATGTCATGGCTTGTTTACTGTCAGAATACGATTATTACCGACTCGTATTAAACTGGAACGTTATATGCTCAAGTTGATAGTTTCTCTGAAACAAGGAACGAAGAGTACACAGATATGATTTTTGCATTGTAAACAAGCCCTGACATTGTACCATGTAAGTATGAACACGATTGCAACAGCATCTTGCAGCGAAATCCGTCACATCTCTTATTTATTAAGGACGCGTGTACTCGACTGACATTTAAATTTAGTTTCCTTGAAGACGAAGCCTGCCACGCGATTTCGTTATTCTTGATTTTCGTCTTATTTCCAGCCATAGAACCAACCTGATCTAATTTGCACCATGAATTATAGAACATCCGGCACAGTAAGCAAATTTTCGAGCTCGTTGAATCTTTGAATGTAGGTACGAGACGTAGCATGGGCACCTGCGGTCGGACCATCTAAAGCTGCCCTAGCTTCTTGTTCGCAAGATCGTCGTGTAATTATATGGACCTCGAACGATTATTCCAGTTGGACACCGACTATGCTGAATGTTTTCGATGATGTTATATGGAATCTCAGTTGGTCATTGACTGGTGGTATACTAGCAATTAGCGGTGGAGATAATAAGGTGTCTCTTTGGCGTGAAAACACAGAAGGACAGTGGACCTGTATTTCTGAGACGAATAAAGGCCAAGGGAACCTAAACAATACTGACCAGCGTACACTGTAATATCAGAGAATACAATGTAGGATTATTTTGTACCGATAAGCATTATAAATTAAAGTAATTGTTCCATATTAATAGCAATCTTGTTCCTTACGTCTACACTCTTATCGCATACCTATGTGCAAGGAATTAGTTAATACATACTTCATATACAATGTATAAGTTATAAAAATATACCTATAAATCCGTCGATCGAGATTCAAAATGTTTCTAGAATTTACACGTTGAAAAATAAATTACTGTATAGAGAATTGTAACATATTTTTTTTATACAGTAAAATTCTTTTGTTCGACGCCTCGTTTTCGAGAAAAAGCTATGTGTGCTTCAAATCTTAAGAAAGATGAACCCAGATGAAACTTGCTCTGTAAACGGGGAGGAAAGAAAAATAAGAAAAAATAAATTATTGTACGTATGTGATTGATTAATCTTGCGTATATAAAGAAGCGGTGAAAACAATGTCTCTCTTAATAGCTGTAGAAGCTTCTTCCATTTTCTCTTTCAAAACAGGATCACCGATAGTCATAGCTGCGTTTTTAACATCTCTTAACGTTTCGTTTAATTGTTGTATACATCGTACTATAATTCCTTCTTGTACATCTGTTTTCTCCATTATTTCAGCGAACGACTTCGACTGTCCCCAATCGTACACCACCTCCACTAAACCGAAATTCAGTGGTTGCAACGTCGCTAATTGATAGTGCAGCTCTAAAGCTTCCAATTGGGTGTATATTTGTTTTATTTCTTCGCAACCCTAAATCAGAAAAATAAAAACAAAATTGGAATTTTTAGAAAGAAAGAAGAAAGGAAGAATCGCAGGCATCATACCTTCTTTAAAGTTGGTGGAACATTCAGTTCGACGTTTGTTCGTTGGTGGAATATTAAAGTGGACAAAAGAGCTGCTATTTCAGCTGGTTGAAGCACCGTTAAAACATTTTTAAGAATAAGTTCTGTAATCAGTAACTCGTTACTTCCCATTTGCAGAGCAACTCGACCTTTTAGTGCAACTGAAAAAGATATATGTTTCCAAGATTAACAATCATTTCTTTACAATAATAATGAATTCCCAGAGTATTATACCTCTTTCGTCGTTGTCTATGTACCCTAATTCTTTGAGCAGAGCAACAGCGTTCGTATACTCGGGATAAAGACTTAATTCTTCATCGCTGAGTCTCAGTTGGAGCGTTTTCCTTTTGTTTTCCAATTCGATCCGTTCGAACACGGACTCAAATTGTTCTTCGAAATTTGACATTTTTATACAGTTCATGTTGTACACCCTTTGTTTCAACTGAAACAAATGTTGCATTTTCATGTCCACGTCGTAATTCAATTTCATTTCCACATACGGTTTCAAAATAGAGGGATCACGCGCTGCATTCAAAGACAGCGTCATCAACTCTTGCATTGCAGTTTCGTATACTGGACCAGGCGGTTCGTTCCTGCAAATTATGATCAATTTAAATATATCCTCTTTCGGTACTAACTATACCAAGAGTGTAGAAATTAAATAATTAATCCTCTGTCAATTTCGATAAATTTCTTCGATTTTAGATACAGCTCTAGATATAATTAAAAGTCCAAAATTAATGACCCTAATCGAACTTAATATTGAAGAAACATTTTAAGGCTTACGCAAATTGCCGAGGAATGCTAGAATATAAAATTCGATAGAATAAATGCTGTTCCGATAGGGGTTTAAAAGATTCCACTTTCTTCAAATTTGTCTAGAAAAATTGGAAATTGCATAAACATCCGCAGTCTAGAGATTACTTAAGAAAGGAAGGTATTATTTTGGCTAGAAATATTGTCTAGAAACTTGAAAATATGAGAACAAGGGGGATACAAATGATCTACGAATGTTTCCTACCTAAATCTCGGAAGTTGCTTCCTCTCCCAATTCGACAAGACCATGGTGCAATCCACCTTGAGCTTGCGACTAGTTACCTCCAATATGTTCCACACGGGTATGGTCAATACTTCGCTGGCTGCGACTCCGATGGGCACGTATAATTTAGTTTTGGTCAGAGCAATAATATCGTGCCATCGTGAGTTTTTCAGTTTAGAAACTTCCAACGACTTATCATCGACAGATTTCGATGCTTCCGAATCTTTAAGGACCAACACCCTGTACTGTCTAATGCTTTTACTCAGAACGGAGGCCAGCAGCAAAGCTAGTTTATTATAATGATTCTCAAACGATATCAGTAAAATCCTGCCGGGTGTTAAACTTTTCCCCTCTTTCTTCTGCGTTTCGAATACTATGGGCTTCAAGTACTTCAAATATTCTATATAATCGATAGCGACTTTCTGGAAGTCGCAGAGCTTCCGCTGCATCTCGGTTAATGGTGGTAACTTGGACAGTTCGTCTTCCACTCTTTGCAATTGGGCTTTGTAAGAGTTTTGTTGTATGGCTAGCGGAGATTCCTTAAAGGATCTGCGCATCATAGCTTCAACGGACACCGACTCGTTTACTCTTCTCAAATTCAACACCATGGAGTACGTAACTTTGAATTTGGACTCTAACTTTTGAGCTTGACCGCACATCATGGCGTTCAGCTCGTTATAATGTGGCACCGACATTCTACACATGACTATAACCATTCCTGCTGTGTCGTGGCCTCTACGTCCTGCGCGCCCAGCCATTTGTATGTATTCCGTAGCGTGGAGTATTCGAAAGTTCGTACCGTCGAACTTTATAATCGAGTCGAAAACCACCGTACGCGCTGGCATGTTTACGCCCATTGCGAATGTTTCCGTTGCGAACAGTAACTACAATTCACCAAAAAAAAAAAAAGAAATGACAGTGAACAACTTGGAAGAATTCTAGCCACGCTAATCGTGAAATCTTAAAGTACAACGAACCTTCACAATTCCATTTTGAAAAAGCATTTCCACTATTTCCTTCAAAATCGGCAATATACCACTGTGATGGATGCCAATACCATTTTGCAACAGCTCTTGCATCATAAGAACTTGCGGTAACTGTCTGTCGCTCCCTTTCAAATGTTTTATATTATTTTGGAAAAATGTTCTGATAGAGTACTTCTCGCTTTCTGTTGTTAGATCAACGTTCTTCAACAGGACAGCGCTTATGTCGCACCGTTTCCGTGATAACATGAATACAACCACTGGCAACATATTCTGCAATTTAATGGAAAATATATTGTATCGGCGCATAATGAAATAACTGATCATTAGACCGCGGATCTTTCTGCAATTATGGCTTTTGAAAATTTTCGAAACAATGCTGGGATGTAAAACGCGACAGAATTTAGTACGATTTTCATTTACTTCGGATCTTATTTGATTCGAGTTTCTTAAAATTCGTCGTCTATAAAATTTGCAAATTGCATAAACATCCGCCGTCTACTAATCATTGAACGAACACAGTTCAACCGTACTTGGCTTTTGAGATGACTTATGAAAGCGTTCCATAACTCTTGCTTCGGAGCGGACGTGTGATTGGCAGCTCCTCTTTTCGCATCTTTATCTTTGCCTTTTGATTCCTTTGTACTTACTGCTTTGTTCCATCTGTAGACGTACGCGTAAAATATGAATACACGAAATACAGTATTCTTTCGGATGATGTATCCCCACTACTAGGGGATTCCTCTTTGGGCGGTCGATCGCGTTACAAAGAGACACGATCCGAGCTCGGATATCGATGAGGCAATACTAATACAATGATAAATTTTAGTTGTTTCGTTATAAAACCTTTACCAACGGATTCGTGACATTTTTCTGATTAAAACGACGAGACCAAACACGATAGAATTGCAATTATATTCACTTGTTTAATAAGCGATGAAAGTTTCGAACGCAAAGAAGAGCAGCATGTGGAAAGAAAGAGACGCGCAGAGTTGTAGCAGCCGGCGTAGATCAAAAGTTCAGTGATCAAAATTCGCTTCCAGGACGGATTCATGAGCTCTTTGTCGTTCACGCGCTGTCCGTCTCTATTTTCGGCACACGTCAAAGAAAGTAGTACCTCTACGCTCTCTGAGACTTCATACCCCGAGGTTGTCACATCATCCGAAGGTTATAATCATAAATAATAATGTAAAAACAGTTATAATCGTTACCCATCTAATAAAAATTGACCACGTTCATCCAACACTAAAAATTTATCGTTTCTTGTTCTGCCATCAGTTCCAGTGTACAAGTAATGTTCAAGCGGCACTGGTCTCTTGAGCGTGCTTATCACATACATCTTCTTCTTCTTGATACGACCAACCCAGTCGGCGAATACTAACGGATTTGGAACAGTCGCAGACAACATTACTATGTTAACTGTTTTTGGTAAAAGAATGACGCTCTCTTCCCAAACGTGACCACGCTGAAACAAGAAGAAAGTGAATCGAATTTGTCTACTAAACGAAAAAGATTCTTTTAAAGTCTATATATGTATATACCTACGTCGTCGTCATTAATATAATGTACTTCATCGAATATAACAAACTCTAAATCCCTTAAAACTTCAGACGCACAATACAACATAGCTTGTAAAATTTCTGTAGTCATGATGAGACACGAAGCGTTCAAGTTAATCTGTAACTCTCCAGTTAATAAACCAACGCTTTCGAATTTTCTCTTGAACTCTCTGTATTTCTGATTTGATAGCGCCTTTATAGGAGATGTGTAGATCACCCTGAAAAACAATTGAAATTCATACAGATAATCTAAACCAGGGATTTAATCACCGGTATTATGCCAAGAGGCTGTACTGAAACCGAAATCGTTAAAATACCGGTGTATTTCGGGTTTTCCAATCCAAAGGATGCCTCAAATGAAAAGAAAATCCGAAGTTATTACCGGTAAATATACAGGGTGTCTCAAAATTACCTCCGGCGCCGAAAATGGGAGGTTCCTGAGATCATTTCAAGCGACATTTCCCTTTGAAAAAATGTCGTCCGCGGCTTCGTTAACGAGTTATTAACGAAAAACACGGACCAATCAGAGCGCGAGCTAGACGCGTGCAGCCCGGCGCGCCGGCAGCCGAGTGTCGGTGGCACGCCGCGATGTCGCAATGAACAAAAGTTTCTCGATGATGTGAATCCTCGCCAACTTCGATAAGTTTTGGATATGTTGTCAATACCATGATTCTGAACAACATTTCCCTTTACAGTTTCTGCCGATCGGCTTTGATTTACGATATTGTTGTAAAAACTTGTAATTGTAAATCGATCGATGTACTATTTCCTATCCGATTTCGATAAGCTTTGGATATGTTGTCAATACCATAACAAGTTTTTACAATAATATCGTAAACTAAAGCCGATCGGCAGAAACTGTAAAGGGAAATGTTGTTCAGAATCATGGCATTGACAACATATCCAAAGCTTGTCGAAATTGGCGAGGATTCACATCATCGAGAAACTTTTGTTCGTTGC